>JAHLJT010004567.1:184721558-184878975 GCA_031308135.1 Acheta domesticus
TCGGAACATACGTTTGAAGCTTGCAGTCTACACTAGCACAGAGCCATCTCGTTGTCTTCATTTAATATTAGCGAGGGTAACCGAGGAGGAGGGGAAAAAGAAGAAGAAGAAGAAGAGGGAAAAGCAGGAGAAGAGAATAAGGAAGACGATAGCAAGGGAAAGAAGAACAAGAAAAGACCAATGGACAAGGAGAAGAAGAAAAAGAAGAAGAAAAAGGAGAAGAGAAAAGGAGTAGAAGAAGCGAACGAAAGGAAAAGAAGGGAAAAGAAGGAAAAGATGAGAGAGAAAGCAATGAGAAAAAAGGAGAAGGGGAATAAGAAGGAAAAACAGAAAAAAATGAGAAAAAATATTAAGAGAAGAAAAGGAAAGATCTTTTGAGAGAGTCCAATACTTTTTTCCGTCTACTTAACGAATCGTCTATTCGTTGCATTCTTATTTCTAGCTCATGGAGACCCGGCTCGGTGGAGTCCAGACAGCTATTCGGATACATAATGTTGACACAGAAGATATTCCCATTATTTTGGAAGAATGTAGAGTTTCACCGGCTCCATAACTGGACTTAATAGTGGATAAGTGTTCGGTCTCTCTCGTTCTATAAGAGAGATATCATCGTCCCAAATCGTCCTTTGTCGTCCTTTTCCTAAGGAATTGAGTCGCTTCTCCTATCGTCAAGAACGCGACGGCAGCAAAGTATGTAATTTGTAATGAGTAAAGACCGAATTCCAGTGTAACTACATCTTTTCTTTGCTATCTTGAGATTGGATGCAACCTTGACAGAAATTTGAATTATGAAACGGACGTTATTTTATTACTTGTTTTATTTTGCATGAAATCGCATGTTTTGGGGGTTACTGCACGATATTGTAAAATTTAGGTAATGGTGCCTGAAAATTGCACGTTTTGGGATTTTATTAAACGATTTTGCTAGATTTATAGTTTCATTGCATAAAAGGTAATTTTATATTACCAACTTGTTTTAATTTATCTTTTGCGAATATTTAATTTAAGAAAAAAGTTTTTTATTACATAACCCAGCAGTGCATTCGGTGGACTGTGAAATCCGAGTGCCGTTTAATATGTAAAAATTTCGCATTATGTTGCCCTACGAATTGAGCGTTTACACCTTTCATGACGCCTTTTGTCCAATTATAATTTTTGGGTAATTGCATCAGGGATATGCGGCTGTAATATCACGAACTAGGTCGTTGGTCCTTGGTTGCGGCTGCTATATTTGGTGTCTTTGTTCTCATTCGGATCATACATCCGTTTCCACAGTCTTTTCTGATTTTACCAACACGAAATTGCATGCGCGAGTCACATTTGACCTCACGTCCGGGCGCAAAGCGCTCTGCGTTTCAAATTCTTCGAATTTCTCAAATTCATTGAAACACGTTGCCCTACGAGGTACGAGAGACAATGAACGCAATTTTTGACCGCTTGTAGCTTCGTGGACACGTACGTCAGAGTGAGGCTCATAGACAAGTGTAAATATAGAACGAGGATTTTTGATTCAAAATCTTATATTAGTTGAGAGAAGATATAATATTTTGTCAGAAAAAAAAATTAGGACTTGTACAAAATGGTAAATTATAACTAAAACAATTAAAATCTTTTCTTCTATAACAATTTTGTTAAGTTTCTGAAGGTACATTTGTATTTTTTAAATACTGTAATTACTTTTTTCTATTTTTATGCTTATTTAATTTTGAGTGCAAATAATATTTAAAATGTCAAATAAGTTTTTTTACACAACATGCACTAATTTAAGTATGATAAAAACAATAATATTGTAATATTTCATCACCTTAATTGTCACATCCAAAATATAAAATAAGTTGATAAGTGGATGAACAGGAATTTTTAGGCTACGTAACATAGTTTTGATATTTTTTTGCCTGTTCTTGCACGTTTTGGTGTTCTTACTGCACGTTTTATAAAATGTAACAGCACGAAAATCCCGACGTCAGTAAAGAGTGATGATCTCAGTGGCTTTCCATTCTTTATGAGTTACTGTAAAAGCATCTCGACCGAGAATTGCTGTGAAATGCCTTGATAAAAAAATCAACATTTAAAATCTATGAGACCATCTGCACATCTGAAACAATCACTGTTATTATTGGTACGAGTTCGATTTTTGAATTAAATAAAGATCAATTACCCTTAAACCTTTTTTTATACGGAATTAAGGAGGCCTATTTCATGGAACCTTATTTCCAGAGTTAAGAACCCGAAAACTACATTTTGAACTATTTCAATACATTAGTAAAAATTAGGAAAGTGAATAGAATTCAAAAATATAATCAAATATACTTGGACTGAGATAACAAAAATATTAGAGTTCATGTAATTACAATTAGAAGAACGTCAGAAAAACATTTTTGTTAGGTTTTTATAAATGAAATTGTTTTGTAATTTGTAGCTTGCCTCATTCTCAAATATTTACGGAGGCAAGTATCTGGACAGTATTGTTTGATTAACACTATGTTTATTATTTCTGACTCAATGACTGTCAACTTATTTTAAATACAATAGTTCAGTTACATCTACTTGTTTATCTCTATCTCTCTCTCTCCCTATATATATATATATATATATATATAGGTATATATATATATATATATATATATATATATATATATATACATACATACATACATACACACATACTGGAAAGAATTTTGGGTAAAATATAATTGTTTAGATTCAAAATTTATTATAAAAAATATAATTCTAACTTTGTAACAGGTTCTCGGACAAGCTAAATGAGCTTTAGAACATTTCTCCACGTGTACTCTAGAAAGAACAATTAATAGAATATTGTGAAATATAATGGAATAATGTGAATATTGTGGATAATTGCAAAGCTGCCAAGAGAAAGAATTTACGTAATCCCTTTAAATCAAGAATACTACTATGTAAACATTTCGTACTTATAATTAATTAACAACCTTTTTCATTTTACTTTGTATTTTTAATTGTGATTGTATTATAGCAATGAATGTCAGGATACAACCTTTGTTTAATCCAAGAAAACCACTAGTGAACGATTAATACATGATATTTTAACAAATTTTCTTCTTGATGTAAATATACAAAAATATAAAAATTTAAACTTAAAACATTTTTATCGCGTTCATTAAATTATTATTAATGGAAATTTAATGTGACTACATTCATCAAGATCTGAAAAGTTTTCCTTAGTGTTAAAATCTTTGCATACATTTATGGAAATAATTAAAAATTGAAAGAAAAATAAATGAGGACAGATTAATTTACATTACTTCAAAGGTTACTGACTTGACGTTTTTCCTGAGGATTATCGTTTCACATTAATATCCTTTATTACAACTTAATCTAACAAAAGCGAACCATGACGTGACGTGACATTTTACGAAGCGTTCAAAAGAGATGAAAAAAACAAAATCCCTTTCCATCATATGACTTCGCACCAACTGCAAGAATTGTATTCGCGCAGCTGAACTGGAAAAAAATGTCACTTCAAAAGCCTTCGTTTGAAATGAAATAGCCGTCTGACAGGTTTAAATTATTTCCACATTATCATACCTACAGCAAATGGAATAACAACGTAATCTTTTTGTCAAGGTAGCTGAGCCTCAATGCATTAGGACATCTTGCACCAAAGGGGTATTTTAATAAAGATTAATTAAATGTGGGGGGAAATTATAAAGTTTAAAAAGTTTTGTCGCTTTGTAATATTGGTAGATGTCACTAAATCCATCACTTTCATTACTCAAATGTTCTATCTCAATACATTTTCTGACAGCATTTCCTCAAGCACCTCAATATTCCACCCCTTTGAATAAATATTTCAAAGCATGAAGAAGAGCCATATGCTGTATAAACATAAGACATTCTTAGGCCTTTGCCCTTAAACAAAATTCCGGGAAAGTTAAAATACATAAGTCACTTTTATCTCGGTTTCATATTGTAGAAATACCAAACTACATAACTAAAATTATACTTCACGAACAGCACCCAACATCACGGACACGCACCGCCATAAAAACAAAGAAACCGGAACCATGCTAGCCATCCACCCGCGCATATGCCGAGAGTCCGACGTGCGAGAAAGTGCATACGAAGTGCATGGCTGGCGCCAGGTAGCTTTTGCATTCGTCGCTGCACTCCTGCCAGGACCGGGGTGCCTCGTCACCGTCGTCGCCGACGCCTTAGCCTCGTCCAGGTCGGCTGACGCCATCCGACGGCTTTCCTTCCGCCAGCGGTGGTCGCCCGTCCCCTCAATGAATGCAACGCATGCCTCTCCCGCACAGCCCAACACGCGCGTACTACGGGGCCTTTAATGAATGGGCATTGCGAGACCCTTGAGTCGGCGTCCGCGGAATGAGACCTTCGATTGCGTGACGGTAGCTTCTCGAGTACGGGACGGTATTTATGTTGCTTGTTACGGAGAACAAATAAACTATCATCTGGTGGATGTTGTAATGAGTTATTCCTTACAACAGCTGTTTGTGTTTCCTTCAAACGCTGCCCAAAGTATTCGGTTAAAACAGTATTTTCTTTTCAATATTTTTCCAAAAGAATTTATTATTAATATTTTATATGAAATAAGTTGAGGGGGATTTCAATATTGTGCCAACACATTTATACACCGAAAAATATTTACAACAATGCTTCATGCAAACACTTGAGAGGGTAGATGTAAAACCACTTCGTTGGAAAAACAACCATGTAACACTGACACATCCAGGAACGACACAAACCTACACAGCAACAACTAGAACAAACAAGTAGAAAACACAATGTCTCGCGTGTACGAAACCGAACAAGCAACAGGTGACACACTCACACATACGATCTCAAACCTCGAAAAAAAAAAATGAAGAAAAACTCCACGCAACTTCCACAAGACAAACAGCAACGATAACAACGATGAGCTGTTGACGCAACGTCCCCGCGTCTACACGGGAGATCACGGGGCGCGTACAACAAGCACTCACTTACCGCGACCAAAGACAGCCGGCGGCGGCGGCGGAGGCGGCGGGGAGGGCGGCGGCGAGCGTCCGTCTGGTGCGGCCCAGCGGGCGAATGGAGAGCGACTGAGAGGTCTGCTTTCGCTGCCGCCGCTCGCCTGCCGCGATTGATCACTCTTGGTCGCCCCGGCGCGCATGACGTCATGGCTGCGTCACCATGCGCCCCGCGAGCGCCCACTGCTCCGCCCCGCCCGCCCCACCCCGCGCCGCGCCTACGCACCCGCCCAGCCCCGCCCCCTCCCCCCCCCCGCGTGCGGCGCTCTCTCCACGCGCGCGCCTTCTGACCGTTGAGGATTTTTGCGCGAGCTGTAAATGCCAGTGCACTCTGACGCTGCCAGGAAGGGCAACGCGCGACGTTGAACGAGGAGGGCTTTGTAACGCTCGAAAATAGACGAGACACAGGATGCGAAGAGGTGACACTTGGATGAGAGTTTTACGGCAAATATAGAAAAATGTTCAGAGTTATTCTCGGCAACTGCAGAGCAAAATCGGGGACTTCCTGAACTTGCAGGCTGTGTAATGAATGTAAGTTTTGGTCCTCAACTCCCACTCATATCCCTTACCCAACTTTTCTCCGAAAATTATAGGACCAAAATTTCCACTATTTTTACATATTGGAATACGAACGAAACTTTTATTTGAGCTCGACTCCAAAACAGGTAGAAAAATTAGAGCAGGTAGTGAAAAATATCTCGTTATTTAGGCGGAGGGAACATTTTTGCGCGAGCTATAAATGCCAGTTCACTCTGACGCAATGTGTAGTGAAACCCGGGGCACTGTGTGCAGAACACTTCATTCAGTTTCAAAATAGACGAAGAGAACAAGGCGTGAAGAGGTGACGCTTGAGTTTGAGCGTCAAGGTAAATATAGAAAGAGATCGGAATTATCGGCACAACAGTGCAGAATTGGGGACACACTCTGATACAATATGTTGGCTGTAAAATGCACCGTTTGATTACTAAATTCCCCATTTCATTATTCCCATGTCATTCGCAAAAACAGCGACGGCCTTGTTTTCCACTATCTTTACATTAAAATCTAGAAGAACTTTTTGTTTGGAAAGAAGTTTTGGGTTTTCTACTGAAAAAATAGTGATTTTTTTTAAATGAAAGGTAACTTGGCGCAGAGCTCGAAGTTTGAGTGTATTCAAATTCAAAGATTCTTGAGTGTATGTAAAAAGCAAACTGCAGCGACCGTCTGATAATATGTCATTTTGCCAAAAAAAGTCGATAAATCTATATTACTAATTTCTAATGCGCGTAGAAATACAAAATAAACTACGCAGGTTCCCCGTGTGTGAGAGGCGTTAAGGATTCATTATATACACAAGATATCGAAAATCATGTATTCACATCTATATTACTAATTTTCAGTGCATGTTGAAATTGAAAGAAAATTATCCAAAATAATACTATATGAGCGGTGGCTACGGACTCGTTTGATACTCAGGAACTCAGAGAAAATCCGAAAACAATAGAACAGATCTCAATTTTTAGTAAAAAAATGGAAATATTTAATTGGCACTACACTGTCACCTTTTTGGACGCGTTTACGCTCCGAAATATGCTCCACGGACGTAAAGAATACTAAGTTGTGACCTTGTTACTGAGTAACAAATGAATTTGGCATAGAGCATCTGGGCGTAAGCCAGGAGAATACCGGTCTGGATGACAATTCTGCTCGAATCCTGGTCCGGATGACAATTCTTTTAACACATTTAATGGAAATATTGTTTTGTATTATTCCATCTATTCTCATGCTTCGCGCGCCTCCTAAATTTTAATACTCAGTAGGTTACTGCTAACAACAAATCTGTCATGTAACAGCAAGGCTTCAAGGAAGATGCCAACCGCCAATAAATTTTTATTGTTTGCATGTAGCGTTATGGAAAAGCAACTTTTTGATATTTTGGTATGTATGCATTGGTATGTAGTACCTAACGTTTACTAAGTATTGTAATAATATAGTTTAATACATAGTATGTATTATACTGTGTTATTTTAGTATTCAGAAAGGCTGTGTTTGTTAAAATATTTAATTGATTGTAATTGTATGCAATGTACTTTATTTGTTGTTCTTGAGCAATGTGCTTGATACATATTGGAAAACCTTTTTGTGTGGTTTAGTTCAGAATTTTTGTTGCTGCAGGCCATCAGCAATTTTGATGCATTATGTTTTTGAGTTGAGGTGAATAAAAGATTTCCTGCTATTGTGATCTACAACATACATCTACAGATCTTGTTAATTATAAAACATTTCAATTACATTTTTATCGACATGTTTAATTTTGTTTTAACAGCGAATAATGATTAATTTTTTCAGAATTTGTAAACCTCTCTCATTTCATTAGTTGCACAGAGTAAGTTCAGAACGAGATGAATAATATTTTTGGAGTTTTCAATTATACGTATAGGGTATACGTAATTCACTTCTGTTGTAACTTTTCTACCCTAATTTTTTGCGATATAATTGCCAGTGTTCAGCTATCACACCCACACATTGTGTGAGGTCTCACACCCACATATATCGAAATAAAGGCACATATCGAATAATGGTTCGAAAGTGATGGTAGAATAACAAAGAATATCTCACGTATTATAAAGAGAAGACGAATAAATGGGCAAACGAACTCTTTTATAAATAGCAGTGAAAATACCATTCGATCTCCAATATTTTGATTTCCACGAAATAAGACACACAACAAGCACGTACTAGGAAGCAATACGATACAATAAAGAAATCCTCTTATAGATTTCGTGGAGGTGGCGGACGTTTTTGATATCACTGAAAAATAATTAAACAATGACGGTACCTATGTATTGAAAAGCTGAACTTCCAGGAAAAGTCCACCACACGTGGAAGGTCTGACAAGCGAACCGCTGTTGCGTGGGCTGCCTTCGCAGAGCTGGCTCTGAAGGGTCGGAACGAGGCAGCGAAGTCCTGTAATGCCATTAGTGTTTCCGAGGACTGGGGCCCGCGGCGGCAGAGGTGAAGGAGGAAGCAGAAGAGGGGAGAAGGGAAGGAGGAGAGGTAGGAGGAGTAGATGAAGGCGGAGATTGTGGAGAAAGAACACGAGACCTTGAAGGAGATGGTGGCGAAAAGTGAGGAGGATGAGGAGAAAGAGGAGGAGGTGGCGGCGGAAATGGCCACAGAAGAGGGAGTAGAAGAGACAGATGGAGGAGGAGGAAGACGAAAGGGAGGCGGAGGAGGAGAAGGCTAAGGAGAAGGGGAAAAGGAAACAACGGCCTCGGAGAAGCAAGTGGAGGAGGAAGATGAGGAGGCAGCGGTGATGGAGGAGGACGAGATGGGGCGAGAAGCGGAGGGGGGAAAGGCGGAGGAGGAAGCGGGAGCGGAGTAAGCGTAGGCGGAGGCGGTGGCAACGGGGGCAGAGGAGAAGGAGGAGGCGGTGCCGGCAGCGCCGGCCGCTCGGGGTGCGGTGGGGTGCGTGGTGGGGTAGGCCGTTGTCTCAGCGAATTGCCTTCCGGGCCGCCGCCGGCTGCTAACCCCACGTGAGGTTTAACAGCGCCTGACGGACCGCTCCTGCGCGTTGCCTCGGGATTCAGTTACAGAGCGAATTCTTAACATCTCCGATTCCTTATATAGCTTGACTGTTGTTAGCGGTAATGAATATTAATTACTTTAAAAAGGGTAGAATTCAATAAAACCTCCGGGTTTCAAATAGCAAAGAGCAAAGATATGATGTTCGAGTTACAAAAATATCAAGATACCGTAGCAAGTGACAACGTGTAGATTGAATCGAGAAAATTAAGAAGGATGAAATTGACTGAAATAACTGTTTTGTTATGAACAGTGAACACTTTCAGTTACACTTGCTCAAAATTTATCTATCGTCCACACGTAAATAATGCCCATGGACTCGTTCATCAGCGGAAAGGAAATATTCGCCGAAATATACAGTGATATGGCTAGAAACTTGCAATAATTGTTGTTATTTATGTTTTTTTGGTGAATTTTGGACGTAAAGTGACAAACGAACACAATTTTACCTATAGAAAGGTGAAGGGTAAACATTTGAGGAACCCACTTATGAGCCTTGAGCTATTTCCAAAGTTTCATCGTACAGGTGAAATATATTACTAAAACATGCAAGTACGAAACATGAAGGTACAACAGATTTGGCAGATAAGAAGTTTCAGGTTCGTAAGTGAACAGTTGTTGCGGAAGAAGTCTGACTACTCGCATAACCACTTCACTACAGGAAATCCACAAATCAGCATACATTTGCCTGTTATTCCGAGAATGAATTGTGAAATAAGGAGAAAAGAAATTCACACACATACGAACCCATTTTATATATATCAAGAGATCTTTGTTCAAGTTATTTTACAATAAATAATCGAATTTGCCGCTAAGAACACATCATTCATGTAAAGGTAAGCTATATTGCAGTCGCTAATACTGGTAAGCTAAACATAAGCATTCTCTTAGCTAATGAAGAATATACTTTATTTTCTCAGAAAATTAAAATGTGTGGTATTTGGCCAGACCGTGGTAACTCCAAAATAATGAAATCACAGAAATGTTCTTACAGTACATTACAGATATTTTCTTCTCTCTGTATTTTAACTGTAAAATTTGTGACTATGAGTAATAAACAGGATGAAACATTTCTAATGTAATACCACCAGCGCCTTTCTCATAATCAGGGCCTGGATGTATATGACCTAAAATGTTAGAAATACACAAGCATTTATGTCTTAAAAAATATGAAAATATGACCATGTATAGTTGCAGCTCCTTGTCAGCTACAATAAAACGATAGTGTAATTCGGAATGTATTTGAGACTAGTGCGTGCGTTTGTGTTTGTATATCAATAAACAAATTACAATTTCTTTCAAATATTATTAAACACTATTAATTGTTATTTAATTTATAACAATTATTTCATCATACATAATAAACCAAAAAAACTATTTAAATAAGAAATTAATGTATATGAATTCCTAAAAAAATATTTCGCTGAAGGCATTGAATGAAGAAAATTAAGAATATTGAAATAATTGATAAAAATTTTCATTAATCACGGAAATTTTAATATTTTCAAGTTACGTATAATGTTTTTGTAACCGTTTCGTAACTCATTATCTATTTTCAATGAAATCTCTCTTCAAACATTGTAACAAAAAGATAATTATACTGAAGTTTTTGTGTGAACGTTGTATAATTTGTCTTAAAATTAATCAAACAGTAAAAAACTATTTTAATGCAATACGTGTAAATTTTCTCCCCATACAACATGTCAACCAACGATCAACGTACTTCGGCCGATGAAATTGGAGAAATAAATATCTCTTTTTCGCCTGCCACGGTTCCAATTTCCCTTCGGCGGATATTGAGTAATTGCACCTAATTTGGAGCAGTCTTAACTGAATCATCGCAGGAAATTTCGCGCAACTAAATTCCGAGGGAGATTATTTCTGGAGTGGGCGTCCGATAAATTTCACGGCAGAGCAGGTGGCGAATTTCCAGGCGAGAACGCGCCGCCAGCCTGGAGACATTTCTTACCAGGTATATCACCTTTAAATTAAGTCATCTGCAACGACTCGCCTTAACTTACTCTCAGCCGAAGTATTAACTTCCAGTTTAGTTCGTCGGGCGCAGAGAAAAGTTTTCGTGCATAAAGTTCAAGACATGTAAACAACATTAGTTTTTTGAGTCAGTCATGCCAATATTCATACGTGTAAAACAAACTGTTAATGAGGGGAATATTGAGTTAATGTTGGAGGGAAAACAAGTCAATGAAAAAAGTGTTTCTAACATTTTGTGGGTATAAGACGGAACTTTCTCTAGTTAGACTTTTGCCTATTGGTTCATAAGAAAATGGGAAAGTAATATAATCACATTTATGGCATTAAATATAAACAAGAAAGCTAACCGATACCTGGCAGAAATTACGAGTCATGTGCACTATTCATATGAAACCTTCATTAGTATATTTACTTCACTTTTACTGATCAACTAATGTAGTTAAAAGTAATCAATGATGTTGTTAATTTTATAATCCATAAGTAAGTTTCCGTAAGAAGAAAAATAGGCAAGCGAGGGAAATTTTTTATTGTTTTATCTGGAGAAAGCATAATTTTCTGCAGTAAATATTGGGTATGCTATAACAGTAAATATTTTAACATTAAGTAAACGTATTTTAAAATATTTCATTGAGATTTTATCTTCATTTATCTCAAGAAGAAAAATAGGCAAGCGAGGGAAATTTTTATTGTTTTATCTGGAAAGAGCATAATTTTCTGCAGTAAATATTGGGTATGCTATAACAGTAAATATTTTAACATTAAGTAAACGTATTTTAAAATATTTCATTGAGATTTTATCTTCATTTATCTCCATCAACATGGCGTTTTGGTACTCCAACGTAATAGGAGAAAGACAGATATTATTTTTTCAATAAATCTCCAAGTCAATAGTTTATCAAGTTCATATAACAGTAGTTCATGATCATGTAAAAGAAAGGAAAAAAAAAACAGTTCGAGAATGAAGAGATTTCACTCATGAGAATATTTTTGTAAACATGTAAGTAAATACGGAATAGCAATTAATGCATCAAGGGCGTTGCAAGTGTTCTAATGATGGAGCGGTAATGAAATGCCCGAGGGTCTTTGGTCAGAAGCTTTTTGTCGTTCGAGATCATCAGAACTAGTTATCGCCCGCGGTAAAGACATAATTTTATTTTTATCTAATCTAATTTTTATTGTTTCAGATTTACTTATTTACTAGATGTTAACTTGACTCGGATTGCCTTATCATATCTCCCTTCCCTAATTCCCTTTCACAATTCCCTCTCATAATGCCTCCCACAAGAGAACTTGTAGCATCATTCTATTATTTTTATATTTCCCTCGAAACCACGATCCTCTTGATCTAGATACGTTATGCAGTATATATCGCGCTCCGTATCGAAGACACTAACAAACTATGATGTATCAGTAAAAAAATCGCCGTTTTCCTGCGCACGATTACATAACTTTCTCATCTTACGTAGAACTTCATAAGGTGAGAAAGTATTAAATAAAAGTTGTATTAAGATCGTAGCGCCCACCACTTTCATTCTATCCACCATTAATTTTCTACGATGAATTTCTCTTCTTTCCACCTATTGTATCGCATATCTAATTTTCCATTCGTTTTACACAAGTTTCATTTCGTTTCCCCTCAATTTTGCTTTCGGTTTATGACTTCGCACACGCACGTGAGAAGAAACAGACTTGACCCACACGAGCACCAATTTGCTAGGCAATTAGCGTTCCGCTCAAAGAATTACGGAATGGCGGACAGCGCAGGTCGTCGGTTAATAACAGAAAATTGAATGAGCACAGGCGGCGCACGCGTGTTTTGGCGCAGTGGAGAGGAGCGGGCGTTTTATGAAAAGGCGCATTATTGCCATCCAGAAATTGCGGTTTATTTTCATTTAATTGCATGCAACTAACGCTGCGATGAGGTCATTATGCCGCGGAGGTATTACAACGACCGCGCTATCAACACTCCAGCTACAGGGATTACTGTGAAAATAAAGCTTCATTAATTGATGTATTAATATGCTGATATCGTCATGTAAAATAAAGAGTGCCTCTATCTGTGTGTATTGGAAGAGTTCATGTCAATATTTAACGGATAAAAATATTGTAATTTCTCCCTCTTGAAAACTAAAAAATAACACGTGACATGGCATTGAGTGATTAAAATGTTATTGAATAAATATGTAAAAATCACAGACACATAAATAATTATGTAAAACGTATTAATGCTAGATAAATAATCATGAAACAACAAATAGGAACCACATAGTTTTCTCATCTACTTTTGAACCTATTTCATGACACTTAATAACTTCCTGCCGAAGTCGATGTTTCAACGTGTCAGCAGAAAATCTTCAAAACACATACTCATAACTTAGAAACATGTTTATCATTTAAATAGAGGTATCCCCTGTGGAATATTTCCATTTTTCAATTTTAGATAACAGCTTCGCTCTTCGAAAATCTTGCAAATCTTATTACACTCCGTGGACCGAGATAAAACGATAAGCTATTTTTAAACAGAGCCAATGCCCAACGATAACGCTCCAGCCCGTACGAAGCCCTCCGGTAGACAGCGTGGGCGGCCGCCATCGCCCACGCGCGACGCCCTTTTGGGCCACTGGCGCTGCGTCGACGCCTCTGACAGTGACGCCGACGCCTCCGCCCTCCGCCCTCCGCCCTCCGCCCTCCGCCCTCCGCCCTCCGCCCTCCGCCCTCCGCCCTCCGCCCTCCGCCCTCCGCCCTCCGCCCTCCGCCCTCCGCCCTCCGCCCTCCGCCCTCCGCCCTCCGCCCTCCGCCCTCCCGCCCTCCGCCCTCCGCCCTCCGCCCTCCGCCCTCCGCCCTCCGCCCTCCGCCCTCCGCCCTCCGCCCTCCGCCCTCCGTCCTCCGTCCTCCGTCCTCCGCCTTCCGTGCGTGTACCACCTCCAGTAGTTGCCGTACTTTGAAACAGCGCTGTAGCATTTGCCAGCAACAATGCTGTCGCTTTATTGTTTTTAGTGTGTTTTTTTTAAATTTATATCTTCCTGTTCGGCATTTCTGCCTTTCAAGGGCGTTTACATACGATTTCAATAACGTTTTAGGATGAACTATTCTCAGGTCTGTCAATACACTTCCTGTGTAAATTTGTTAATCAATCGTTGGTATTGCTGTGTATTATTTTTAGAGTAAAGAATTTTGAAGAAAAACATCACGATGTTCTTTTATTCTATACGGAGAAAGAATGATATCTAAATAAGACTAAATGGAAAATATATAAATGAAAACAGTAATATTAATTTTTCTGATCCAGAAAGGGGGAGATGTGGCTCAGAGCATCAACTGATGCCACTACTGTGTTTCTGAGGTTTTAGGGTTGAGCTCCGACGGTGGCAGGATTTTCGATACTAGCTGGATAGCTTCGTCGAGTTCAGTTCCTGTCTGGAGAACAATTCTAGCTGCCGGCTGCTCGGATCGATAGTTTTGCGTGGTTTCTTCGATCAACACCAAATGCGAATGCTGGAACAATACCCTAACAGACGGACCACGGATATCGCGTGATCTTTCCTTCCTCTTTCTTGTCCTATGCTCACCCTTTCCTTACACACCTTTACATCTACATACACTGCACTACCACACCTGCACGGTCGGGAGCGTAGAGCTTGTCCTGTCTGTGGCGAGGCCTCGATGGTGGGAGATACCTAGTTGTGGAAAACTCCGCTCGCCGACGTTAGGTCGGCGCCAGATCTCAACATTCAGCGGGGGAAGATAAATGCCACATCGCGAAGAGAAAACATGCACTATACTTACGGAACGCCTTATTATTATTATTATTATTATTATTATTATTATTATTCCTCTATATCACAACCAAAAATGTTATGTGCCGGCTGAATATAAAATCTACTCCAGGTTGCAACCAGTTAGGTAAGGAGCAGATCTAGGGACTGCTGGTGCCTCTACAACACTTTCAGCAAAATGTGGGTTGTTCCAAATAAAGCGATTATTATTATCATTATTATTATTATTATTATTATTATTATTATTAGAATTATTATTATTATTATTTATATGCATTGTTGTGTACTGAAATGAACTGAAACGAATATAGAAGAAAGACACTACAGATCACTAAGTTGAGATGGAGTGCTTTATAGGCTTGGGTGATGAAATTTTACATTTTTTCGTGGAGTATTTTATTGTTAGGCAACGTACGCTTAACGAATGTAAAGTTACGATATTTCGCAACCAAGTTCCTACGCTTAATTGTATAATTAATAACAAATCTAATCTAAATCCAATCTACCTCATCCTCTTCCTTTGAGCAATCTCCTTTTACGCAGCAACCACCGTTGTTATGTCGGTTGCGTCAGACGCCTGCACCGTTCCCGCCGCGTGCCGTCGCCGCCTCCATCGCCCTCGCTGTTGCTGCTACTGCAGTGACTGACAGCAAAGTCCTGCGATTCTAGTTCCGACGGGAACGGATTTTCGACAGTAGCTTGCAAAATCAGACACCGGAGGAGTTTTCAGTGGTTCCTCCTTTTTCAGGGGAATGTAGGAGCAGTTTCTGAACAAACGAGCCATAGGCTGTGGATCACACACGATCTTTTCTTCCTCATTCTTCTCACAAAGACTAAAATTCACTATGCTAGAATCCACGTTGATGCCCTCGTGGGTGGCTGATTGGTCAGCGTGCTCGCTTTTCACGAGTGATTCCGGATTTGATTCTCGGTCGGGCAAGATTACAGCGCGCATTTTCCTTGCAATGTATATAGGAATATATGTTGCTAGGTGGCGATCAGAAAACTCACTTCTCAGGTCGAGAAGACAAGAATTACGGCATAGAGATGTCTATGTGCTAACCACACGTACCCCTTAATCTAGAGCCGCGAGGCCGGGACACTGCTGGTTGGCCATGCCCAGTGACAGGGTGTCGCGCCAAATGCAGATAGTATGTCCGGAGGCCAGCCTCGAAATTTGATTGATTGATTGATATGCGTTTCCAGGTGCGTCAACAACTTAGGTCATTAGTCCCGTAAGTGTATTGCGTGTTTTTTTCTCGGGAGGTGGCGATAATCTTTTCCCCGTTGGATGGCGAGATCTGGCACCGACCTACTGTCAACTAGCGGGGTTTTCCCCTCAACCAGTGGGACACCGCCCACAGCCGGGACAATCTATAAGTTCCCGACCGGTCTCCCGGCATGTGTGGTAGTGTAGTGCGTGTTAGTGTAAGTGTGTGGTGTGTGTGTAAGAGGAGAGGGGAGGACAAGGAAGAGGAAGGAAAGATTGCGCGCGGTCCGTGGCCCCTTTGTTAGGGTACTGCTCCGGCATTCGCCTGGTGTTGATCGGAGAAGAACTATGGAAAACTACCGATCAGAGCAGCCGGACGCTAGAATTCTCCTCCAGACAGCGACTGAATTGGACCTAGCAGACAAGCTAGTGTAGGAAAATCTGAGAAATTTGACCTTAACCCGGCTAGGGCGGTGCCTCGTTGGCGGAAGATACCTGGTTGTGAGAGCTCCACACGTCAACATGGAAGTCGGTACCGGATCCCCCTATCCAGAGGAGAATAACCGCCACCTCCTGGAATGAAACATACACTACACTTACGGTGCCAATGGCATTAGCAGCCGACGTGCCCGGAAACACTTATCGATCAAATCAAATTAAAAGCTGCCTTCGACTGCCCTTTTTCCCCGTCGCCCTCGACGCTGCGAACAGCGGCGCTGCTGCCTCCGAGGAAGCGCAGTTATTTTGGACGCCTTGCTCTTTGGCTGGAGCGGCGCGGCGTGGGGCGGCGCGGGGCGCGTTTCTTTGAGTCCAAGGGCGCACCGGAGCGCACGCGTTGGAGCCCTCAGCGGCGCGAGCGACCTTTCATAGACGGGCAGGCGGTCGAGAGACCCTCACGGACTGCAGGTGACCCGTGAGCAGTGAGCTTTATTACTATATCTGGAAACGCCTTTACAGGAGAAGACTGAAGTTCAGTTGAATACCAAGGAGGCCGTGACACTGATGTTTAAATTTAAAGCAATTGTGCAACGCATGTCTTAGGTCATCGTCGGGATATGTCTCCGGAAGTGTTGACACTACATTGTAGTCCAGTGAAAATAGATTGCTCAAATTTCGTTGAAACATATTTTGTTAGGTAATTAATTTACTGAAGATGGCTAATGGCGCAAGTTTATGTATCCTTTATGAAGGGACTGGAATGAGAAACAAAAATTTGATATACTGTTATTCTTGTACAGATTAATCGAATCAAAAGGGAATTATATTCTATAGAGTATATTCGAGGGATTTGATAAAATTGTTAGGTAAATGAGTTATACAATATCTAAGGAAGAATTTGTCCACCATGACAATTGAACGTTACAAAACGTGTACACAATTGCATTTTCTAGTTTTATAATCCCATTTAAAATTCATTACCCAGCCTTTGATTAATTTATGAAACTAGATTGCGCGTATTTTGAATTATACAGCTTCAAGATTCACCCATTTCAGCATGAAACAAAATATCTTTAACAATTCATTTTGTAAGGTTTTGATTATCTTCTGTAAAGAATTGCCCGGGTAATATTTAATAGTTTGCGATTTGTCGATATAGATGCAAAAGGAACAAAAAATACAAAAGGTTCCGGATTGACTAAAACGGAATGTAACGCATTTTTTACAATACACATTAAACATAATAATCTATAACACTTTTACTTTCCTCTTAAGGAAATAATACATTGTTAAAATGTTATAATAATAATTCGTTGGGTACACGCTATTTCTGTTGTTATTACTATTAGTTATAGTACGAAAGCAGTATTAACTCATTACAAACAAAAAAAACAATCGAGAAAAGAAGGATGTTGCGAGCAGTCGCCTCTTTCCGTTTCCATTCGCCGCCGCCGTATGAAACAGTAGCTGCGTGAATGGCGTGTCGAAACAAGCGGCCTTTCTCTCCTCGCGCGGCCAGCAGCAGGCTTAGCAGACGTCTGCTGTAGCCGGGGCCGTTCCTCCCCCTGTCGTCCCCCTTGGCCCATTCTACCCCCGGCCAAGCGGCCGGTGGTTCTGTTTGCGCGGCCCCGCTCAGCCCCTCGCCGTCGAGCGCAGCGCCGCCCCGCGCCGCTTTCCCTCGCTCTCGCAGGCCCACGCGCTCCGATCCGCGCCGCCGCTGCCGCCGCCGCCCCTTGCGCGGGCGACCCCTGGTATTTCCCCGGCCGTTATTAATTCCCGACGTAGGCGGCGGTGGCAGCGCTGCGCTGCGCTGCGTCCCGGACCGAGACCGGGAGGCTGCACGGCGGTGAAGGTAGGAGCGGCAGCGGCGGTGGAGGCGGTGGCGGTGGCGGCGATAGTGGCGGCGGCTATGTCCCGGTGGCGGTGGCGGCGGCGGTGGCGGCGGCGGCGGCGGCGGCGGTGGCGGCGGCGGTGGCGGTGGCGGTGGCGGTGGCGGTGGCGGTGGCGGTGCGGTGGCGGCGGTGGCGGTAGCGGTGGTGGTGGTGGTGGCGGTGGCGGTGGTGGTGGCGGTGGCGGTGGCGGTGGCGGTGGTGTGGTGGAGGCGGTGGCGGCGGCGGCGGTGGTGGCACTGACTGTGGCAGTGACGGTGGCAGTGGCGGTGGCAGTGGCGGTGGTAGTGGCGGTGGTAGTGGAGGTGGCAGTGGAGGTGGCAGTGGCGGTGGCGGTAGCGGTAGCAGTGTCTGTGGCAGTGCCGGTGGCTGTGGCAGTGACTGAGGCGGTAATAGCGGCCGTGGGAGGGGCGGTTGCGAGAGTAGAGCTGGCAATGGCGAGGCGGTGGTGGACGTCGAAAGGAGGGGGACTGAACCAGGGTGGAAGCTGAGACGGATTAGAACTGAGTCGAGATGAAGTTAGGAATGAGAGAGGGATAAGAAGTGGGATTAATGTGTTATTAATGCGGAATAAACAAAATGAAGACATGCGACGAGAGAAAGGGGAAATTCTGTTGAATTTTACTGTCCAGATGTAAAAAAAATTTAAGTCAGCATCACGACGTATTATTGGAAATTGATGAAAAAAAATCTTATTAGAGATGTAATGTCGTTAATTTGAAAACTTGTGTTATCACGTCCACATTTTTAATATAATATCTTTGCTGTAATGTAATTAAATTAAATAATCTTCATCAAACATGGTAAAGTATTTCAGAGTCAGTAATTTCAAATCGGTTGGGTTTCGTTCCAGTTATTTGGGGGTTGGGAAAATTCTGCGATGGTCTGTTCAACAACTCTCCTTAATTTGTACTGTAATTTCTCATAAAGAAATGCTTTTACCGATGGCGTGACATCAACAATTGGTATAAGCCTTTTTAACACTGTACGCCAACAACCTAGTTATCCTTTATTAAAATTGATGTATATTTTTCTTTAATATCCACCAGCAGGCTAGAGTGTTTTAGTAAGGCCCGCGTGTACGATTCCACTTTAAACACACAGTCCTATCAGCCACGAAGCAGCACTTAAGCAGCAGTGCCGTCGGAAATCGCTTGCATGCAAGGCGCCTAAGGACGACTATTTTCTGCGAAAACAAAACCCTCGAGCCTGAATCTCCGTAGATTGCTCCATTCTCCGCGACTAGAGCCGAGTTCAAGGGAAGGAGGAGCAGGAGGAGGAGCAGAGCTAGAGCGACGCGTGGGAAAGACAAAGGAGGGAGTCGGGGGCCTCGTTGGGAGCGGGGGAGGCGCACATTCCACGAGTATCGACAAGCGCAAGACAAAAGCGCTCCCGGCGCCCAGGGTGCGAGGGCACGACGTCGAGGGCAGGCGGGGGGTGGAAGGGATGGAAGGCACGGAGAGCGCTGGAGCCGACGTGGAGGGCGTGCAAGGAATCGAGGGCGAGGAACGAAATGGAAAGCGAGGAATGGAATGTAGCATGGAACGAAATGGAGGACGTAGAAACGAATGTGGGGCATGGAATGGAATGTAGAACGTGGAACGGAATGGAGGGCGTAGAAACGAATGTAGGGCATGGAATGAGATGTAGAGCGTGGAACAAAATGGAGGGCACAAAAACGAATTTAGAGCATGGGATGGGATGTAGGGAATGGAACGGAATTGGGGGCGTAGAAACAAAAGTATGTCTTGGAATGGAATTTAGAGCGTGAAACGGAATGGAGGGTACACAAGCCAAATTAGGGCATAGAAGGGAATGGAGAGCGTAGAAATGTAAAGAGAATGAAATATAAAGCATGAAATGGAAAGAGGGCGTAGAAACAATCGTAGGTATTGGAACGGAATGGAGAGCGAAGAAACGAATGTAGGGTGTGAAGTGAGAGGCATGGAATGAAATGGAGGGTATGAAACGGAATGTAGTGCACGGAATGGAGGACGTGAAATTGAATGGAGAGCGGAGTGCAGGAGTAGACGATGATAAATGAATGGATGACGTGAAATAGAATGGAATGCAGGGTGTGGAATGAAGAGCGATTGTGGAAGGATTTTATACCGTGGAAGGAGTGGAAGGCGTGCAACAAAAGGACGCGGAACGCGGGGTGCGCCTTAGACATGGGGGGAGTTGTTAGTGCGACGGCGTGCACAATTGACCTCGTCCCACCCCTCCTCCTGCTGGGGAGCAGGAGGAGGAGGAGGGGGAGTGGCAATTCTGCAGGAGCGTGTGAAGCAGTTTAAAGGAAAATTGTAAGTCCCCAGGTATGACATCCGAAGCGCGCAACGCTGGCAAAGCTTTAATGCTAGCTATAAATCAACTGTAGTGTTGTGACGCAGGCGCTCTATACATCACAATGGACCACAATACGGAGCACAAGGGGTCTTGAAAGTGGCTTAGAAATGATATATTTTGTGTTAAGTTGAAATGAAATGCATACTGTAATAACGTTTGTGACCCGTTTCAGGAATATTTTAAAAAGATATACAAATTTATGGAGAAATATTTGTCTCCGACGAAAAAAATAAAATGTGTTCCAACGAAACTATTTCTCTTGCTTGGCCATAAATATCCTAACGTAGCCATAAAACACACAAACGGAACCGATTTGTAAAATATAACAGAGCAATCACAGGAATGAGGTACAGTGTTAAATACACCTTAAATGTTTGAATTTGTACTTTTGGTGTCGACAAATAAATATAAAGTTCGTAATAAAATAGGTAAATAGACTGAAAAAAATATCAAAAATCCATGTTGTAGATAGCTTCTGACATTTTATGCATTCATATTTTTCAATTTGGCGCCAACTCAATATTTCACAGTTATAAGCTCTCCTTGGGACAAATCGAATATAAGCTCAGGCTTTATTTATATAAGCTCATGTTTTATTTAAGCGCGTTCAAAACAGTTTTGTTTCTCCCAGAACCCCAGGTATTAGCATGAAGGAGACCGGAAAGTAATGCCGGTTTTTAAGACAACAAGAGCTTTGCCTCTCCCCACTCCCCGCAAAAATGCCGGCGCCGCGAATGCAACCTTACCCAAAGGCGACAGTGGAAAAGGATGCTACAGGAAATCTCGTACATTTAATTTAAAATCACAGGTCTGAAAGTATAATTTTATTCTCTAAATACTTCCAAATCATTAACATATGTAACATTATTGCATTCATCTATTTATGATCAATCTATTGCTAGTGAGAAAAATACATGGTTCCCTTTAAAAAATTAAAGATGATCAAATTTCTTAAAAACTAAAAATATTTCGAACAATATATCTACACTACACAACATACCTCATACATTCGTCTCGTTGAGCAAAAACAGATTTTTGTACATCAGAAACCGTTTAGATGTTATGTGGGTGCCCCCTAGTTGGTGGGACTCCCTGTTTTTTCTCCTTGCATCTACTGTTAAACTTGCGGAAAAACCGCGACCGGCGGCCAAGACCAGGGGAATCTCAGCCTTTCCACAACAGTGTGAACGTGGATACAAATATGTAATGGTCAGGTAGTATTTGAGGTTATTCTTGATGTACTTAATGCTTATAGCAAGATTCTAATGATTGTATGTGCTAACAACATTCTTATTGTATTCCAGAATGTCGAATCTTAAGTTGTTGCATAAGGTTCAAATTCCATCATCACTAGGTCATATCTCCGAATCATTCCCTCGATACTCTCTCAAAACTCCTATGAAACTATTTCCATGCCCATAACAATAATTACTTATTTAGAAACAGCGCTTCAATTAACATTAAACAAAAGGCACTGAAATAAAGCATTTATTTTAACTCGCTGTGCGATAAAAGCTCAAAAGTCATTACCGTCGTGACCACCAAATGTTAATAAGCTCAGTTTCTCAAAAGTAAACGCTTTGTTTGCTTCAATGGATGATGGGGCAATGTGATATTACACAAATAATATTCAAATAAACGTACATACAATTACTTGTGGTTTGCGACATGGTAAAAACCAAATCACTTAACGTTAGAAGCAATATTTTATGCAGAATTTACAAAGTCAAAGAATATGTCGAGATCTGCTGCAGACATAGGTATTATGGAAAATGAAGTTCCACATTATATTATCAAGAAATTCTGGCAACGCTGTGACTATGAGCGAATTATATACTAACAAAGTATCATATCTAATCATTCAGTTGAATGTAGATAGAATATTTATTTACGTATCACATACCTTTGAGAACCCACGTATGTGATAGCTCGTCCCCCTTCCACCCCCACATCCGTTTGAATGGAAGAGTATATTACCGATACGATTTTAACGTAACTCGAAGTACTGTTTATTCTTCTCTTATCACTAATTCAATGAATCCACAAGAAGAAAAGCCGAATACCCAAATACGTGATATATTATTCCAAAATATCTCTTTTTGTAGATTAAATCGTTTGAGAATTTTATAAGAGATCTTCCACCTCAAAAAAGGGTTATTGAATAGGTTGTCTCATAATAAATGTTACAAACTTTTAGGGCAAACAAAGAGGTCACAAATTATACTTTTTGGTAATGAACAGAAACTGTAAAAATGTAATAACGGTGTTGTATCCATTTAAACATGTGATATTTGCCCTTGAATTTCAAGCAACTCCTTGTGAACAGATGTTTGGTAGGTCACGATCGGACGCGATCAAGGAACATTCCATGTATTCGCCAAACATCTAGGAGTTCGGAGTTGCCTGAAAATCAGGGGCAAATTCCACGCATATAAGTACGTGTAACACCTGTCTTGTTCTATGACACGTCAGCTCGCTAAGAGTCTTGGCCGACCAGCGGTGACCCGGCCTCGGCCTTGGGATAAGGAGTTCGTGGGATTAGCACGAAGACATCCCTTCACGGTGTGTACTCGTCTTCATAACTTTAGGGTGAGTTTTCTCATCGTCACATCGCAATAGATATTGGAACATTTCTAAGGAAAGCGCACAGTTACAGTTACTGCATTTGCGCCTGCTAATGTAATGGAAATTTTCAATAAATTTAATATTCATAAATAGAGACCGGAAAAATATGTAGTATTAAACGTCAAAATATGTACATAAATATGTAATGGAAACATTAAGAATATGTAATAAATATTAAAAATCGTATATAATATGTAATATTAAAATTATCTAATTAAACACCATTTACATAGTAAGAAATTGCATTTAGAAAAACAGCTAACTTTACATAATTCAACTTTCTCGTCAGTAGTAAAAGCTTAATCTATTGTAATCCAGGACCATAGTTTAGCAGCCGGATTAATCGCAATAGCAGCCATCGCACAAACTGGCGAGATCTACGACCAGCAAACATACGCTGTAGGATCTTCTTCGAAGTGTTACATGTCGGCGATCGCAAATTTTTCTCGGAAATTAAGGTTACAGATCACAAAATGCAGTCAATGATATTTTGGACACCGAGATTTCCCCAATAATGCAGAAAAATACTGATTTAAAAAATACATCTATTCATAAAAATATGGAATTAAATTGAAGAAAATTGATAAAATAAGAAAATGTATTGTGAAAACAGCAAAAGATGTAAAATATGTAATATAGTACTAAATATATAAAAATATGTAACAAAAAATTCGATATTGTGTTAGGAAGGCGATGATTTGCCAAGATTACAATTTTGAGAACGGTAAGTAGAAAGACAAAAAATAAGTAATTACATAAAAATCCGGTCTCTATTCATAAAATATCATTAAATATTCATCACTGGTCGTATTTCCGAAAAATGTTCTTTCTTTTGATACACCATTCGTTAAGATTGACAGTTGCATCCACAATAAAGAATTTTGTAGGTAATTCATTTCTGAATACTGTATATCCTCCACATAAGATATAAAAATCTAAGAGTTTGTGAGGTAACTCTCTCGTTTTCGTATTTTTATAGTATATTTATTTGAACACTCTAATGTCATATTACTTAAGTTTACAATTTCTTTGCGTCTTTAATTAATTTCGCATTTCAGTCACAATTACATTAAACCTAAACGACCTCATAAGAGCCACACATAGCAAGCCTTGCGCCTGGGACGAGGATAAATTGAAGCAGCGGCCTCTTTCCGCACAGAATAGTGGCGTCGCTGCGAGGCACCGACGTGGCAGCGGCTTTGGCGCAACGGAATGAAGAGAGTGATGGTGTCGAGGAGCCTGCGATGGTGGTTGTGGCGGAAGCGGAGTCGCAAAGAAAATGGAGACGGACGCAGACGAAGAAAAAGGCGGAGAGAGAGTTGGAGGAGAAGGCGGTGGTGGAAACGAAGATAAAGAAAGTACACGTGTAAATGGGAGCAGAAGAGGAAGAGCAGGCGGATGTGAGGGCTGAGGGGAGCGATAGTAGATATAGAAATAGAGAGACAGAGAGATAGATTGATGAGTGATTATTTTGTGTTTACGGGCGCGGGAAATGATAAGCCATTACTTCCATAAATGTGAGGCATGCTTTATCACTGGATTTGGCGGTGTTCTCCCTAGATGCTGAGAACTGGTCCCCATCTACATGTCGACTGGCAGGGTTTTCTTTATCCGGGTATTTCTCTCAGCGGTGCACAACGTCGGCTGAAACAATCTCTATCTCCCGACTGGTCTCCCAACGTATGTGCGGAGTAGTGCATGTAGGCGTTAGTATAAGTGAGAGGCAAAGATAAAACAAGAAAGAGCACGGAAAGAACGCTTGCATCCCGTGGTCCGTTTGTTAAGGTATTGCTTCGGCATTCGCCTTGTGTTGAATGGGGAATCAACGGAAAACTGCGGATCGCGATAGCTGGCCGCCAGAATTCTCCTCCAGACAGCGGCTGAATTCGACCTAGCTATTTGCAGACGGAGCGCTGCGATCTGTTTACATGAGGTCATCGCTGACTGAATGAGAAACGCTCGTCTGCAGTAGATACTGAACGTTTAATATGAAATAGATGGCGGTGAGCAGCACACAGAACACCGGCGGGGCAAGAAAATAACCATTAGGCAGTAGATAAGTACAAAGAAGAAATAAAAATATTGTACGTGAATGTTGTGAATAGCGTGAGATGTGATCTATTTTATTGTATATTATCTTATTCATTTAAGAATACGACTCCAGCACACTGTCAGAAAGGCATAATTCGTCAGCTGTGCCCGTAGCGCTTGTGCTGCCTTCAGAGACAGCTGATTGGTCAGATGCCGATTGACATCGGGGCCATTCGTGTATTCTCGGTTGTGTGTTCGGGCCTTCACTTTCAAAACAACATTAGTTCCTAATTCTGCCGTCTGCAAATGTAAAGTAAACGAGTAATACGTTGCTAGTGTCGAAAATGCTGCCACCGTATAACCCTAGGTACGCCCATTCGGCGGCACTGCGGTGACACAGAGCGACAGGGAGGTATGCAGAGGCAGAGGCTGCGACAGGTCCAGGCGCAGGCGGGAGACGCTCGGAGTTGCGGAGAGCGGAGGCGAAGACGAAGGCGAAGGAGAAGACGTAGTTGGAGGCGGCGGCGGAGGAGGAGACTTCGAAGGAGGCGTCGGCGGCGCGACGGGGGGGAGGGGGAATGGGCGGGTGCGGCGCAGTAAATCTCATTCGCGGCGCCTTCTCGCGAAGAGGCGCTGGGAGGAGCGGGGCCTTTCATCACGGCGACGCGGCGCTGCGCGGGCGGAAGCGGGCCAGAGGGCGAGGCGGCCGCGGAGATTGGCGCCCAAATGGCCGACGGGACGGGACGGGACGGGACGCACGGCGGGCCTAAGAGGGTGGCGGGCGCCAACAAGGCAACGGCGCGATTGAATTGCGGGAGACGTTTTTTAAATCGATCGATCGATTAGTGACTGCGCGCGCGTCTAACGGCTGTCGCTAGTCCCGTAAGTATATTGCATGTTTTGATCGCGCTGAAATGGCTGACAGGACGGGACGCACGGGTTTAAGAGGATGGCGGGCGCCAACACCCCACAAGGCAACGGCGCGATTGAATTGCGGGAGACGTTTTTTAAATCGATCGATCGATTAGTGACTCCGCGCGCGTCTTACGGCTGTCGCTAGTCCCGTAAGTGTATTGCATGTTTTCATCGCGCCGAAATGGCCGACGGGACGGGACGCACGGGTCTAAGAGGATGGCGGGCGCCAACAAGGCAACGGCGCGATTGAATTGCGGGAGACGTTTTTTTAATCGATCGATCGATTAGTGACTCCGCGCGCGTCAAACGGCTGTCTCTAGTCTCGTAAGTGTATTGCATGTTTTCATCGCGCCGAAATGACCGACAGGGTGGAACGCACGAGCCTAAAAGGATGGCGGGCGCCAACGCCCTACAAGCAAGGGCGCGATTGAATTGCGGGAGACGTTTTATAAATCGATCGATCGATTAGTGACTCCGCGCGCGTCTTACGGCTGTCGCTAGTCCCGTAAGCGTATTGCATGTTTTCATCGCGCCGAAATGGCCGACGGGACGGGACGCATGGGCCTAAGAGGATGGCGGGCGCCAACAAGGCAACGGCGCGATTGAATTGCGGGAGACGTTTTTTTAACCGATCGATCGATTAGTGACTCCGCGCGCGTCTTATGGCTGTCGCTAGTCCCGTAAGTGTATTGCATGTTTTCATCGCGCCGAAATTGCCGACGGGACGGGACGCACGGTGGGCCTAAGAGGATGGCGGGCGCCAACGCCCCACAAGGCAACGGCGCGATTGAATTGCGGGAGACGTCTTTTAAATCGATCGATCGATGATTGACTCCGCGCGCGTCAAACGGCTGTCGCTAGTCTCGTAAGTGTATTACATGTTTTGATCGCGGTAGGTGGCGCTGGTCTCCCCCGCTGGATGATGAGATCCGGCGCTGAACTACACGTCGGGTTGCCGGGATGCCCCCCCCATTATTACCCACCGGCGTCTGTACCTCCGTTGCGGGACAAGCTCTAAGCTCTCGACTGGTCTCCGGACATGTGTAGACATGTAGAGATAAATGAGGTAATGCGAGTGTAAATGTGTGTGAGTAAGTGGTGGTGATAGAACAAGAGGAAAACGAAAGATGGCGCGCGGCACGAGGCTCGTTTGTTAATGCCCTGCATTGCCCTCGTATGGATGGGAAAAACGTAAAACTAGGGATCGCAACAGCGGGTCACTAGTGTTCTGCTCCAGTCTGTGGTTGAAGTCGACCTAACTACACAGAGTGTCATCATCATTGGGAGACGAATACTAGGACTTCCAGGCCACAGACTCCTCAGTTGCAACTGTTGTGCTGAGCCATTTCAGCCGATTGGGGAGCGAATGGTTTACAAGAGAATGAATTACTGTATTGTGTTTTTGTATATGACATAAAGCTCTTTCGAGAGAAACATGAACTTTTGTGACATCCGATGACAATTTCTAATCATGTCTTTCATGGCTGTTCCAGATACGATCTTTTTAAAGAAGATTCAATAACTACTATTAACTCAAATATATTTTGTATTGTTAAAGATATCGAAACTCACATTGAATGTTATTATTAACAGGATTTTATACGATTGTTATCGAAATAAGTGCATGTCATTTTTTCCCTTTTGTACATCTTCAAGAGCTAAAGTGCACTGATTAAGTCACTTGTATTCTAAGGGTAGGCAGATGTATGTTTTTAATTTTCAATACGAAATAGAGGATATTCCTCCATGAAAAAAATGCATGAAGGGATTTTCAGTCCTGACCGCACAAATTATTCTAAAAAATATAATGCAGAACATTCCAATAAAAAAAAGACAGTGAGCATCTATACACATGCACATCCATATGAATATACAATTTTGTTACAGTTATCCGAGATTTAAGGTTTGATGTTGACGATTCTATTGTTGCGTAAAGTGTAGTTATTGAGCTTGTTAGACGAGAAATGCCTTTGCTGTAATAGTTGTGTACGGTTAATTTGCGCCCCCTCATCAATTCCAGTACGACAGGATATTCGACTCCCGTGCCAAGCGCCAACTGTAACCATAGATCCCCACAGCGGTTTCGAAACGGAGAGTCAGCAGCCGACCGCCCGAACGCGACCAATGAGCCTGCGAGTGCAGAGCGCAACCCCAGTGTGTGTGTGTGTGTGTGTGTGTGTGTGTGTCTGTGTGCGTGTGGTGTGTCTGTGTGTGCGTGTGTGTGTGTCTGTGTGTCTGTGTGTGTATGTGTGCGTGTGTGTGTATGTGCGTGTGTGTGTGTGCGCGCGTGTCTGTGTGTCTGTGTGTGTGTGTACTGTGTGTGTGTGCGTGTGTGTGTGCGTGTGTTGGGGGGGGGTCGAAGCAGCGCTGGGGGCAGGGGAGGGGGAAGGGTCGCAGTGCGGGGCGTTCGAGTGGGGGTGTGGAGGGCGGCGGCGGCGGCGGGACGCGTTCTGCATGTGACAGGCCATCTCCATTACCCTCGCGCCGACAGCGCTGTCCGGAGCACCGCCTCTGGTGAGAGCCCCGCCCCCTCGTTGTCGCGAGTGGCCGCGCCAAAGGAAGCGCGCCCGCCGCGTCACGTTCCCCGCGGCGATGGGAGAAGGTGGCGCCCTCTCCCTCTTCGTTTGGTTTCGGGTTGGACGGAAGGAACCGGCCGAAATATGATGTGAAATGGACCTCAAGAACCCTGAACACAAATATTTCTACTTTACTATCCGGGAGTCTCCGCGTCCTAGGTACGGATGGCAAAGATTCGGCCGTCAAGCCTGCGACCTTCCTCAGGGCAAAACGAAAGTCGCGTAATGTACGGTCAAAAAGTTGACATCTGTGCCTTCGATGTCACTCAAACAGTGAATCAGGTACTGAATACGCCTTTGGAAGCCTACTCCTTCAAATATTTCTGCAAGTTTCCAACCCAACAATTTACCAGCTAAAGAACTTCTCAGCCCTTTGCGTTCAGTCGATTGCAAAGAGTGAGTTTCTCTCTCTTTCTCGTTCTCTCTCTCTTTATGCTCCTTTCTTTCTCCTTCTCTCTCTCTCTGTCTCTTTTATTGAGGCTTGTGTCGAAGAAATCAGTCTTCATAAGATATAAAAAAATACCATAGAAGGTGTATACCATAAATGTTGTATCATACAAGCCTCTGAAACGTGTATTTCTATAAATTTATGACCCAACATTTGACACACTGGTAGTACTTGTGCGCTCGTTGATTTTTTTCGACCATCAATCTAGAAGGTAACTTAGCATCATTCTCATTGAACGTTCTGGATCAGAAAGAAGACATAAATCCCCAACAAATATTTTTCTATTTACTCTTGTTCTGGTTCGTTCTCAACATATAATGTTAGGACATTGTAATGCTTCAACATTATTTCCCCTTAAAACAATAAATTGACAGCACTGTTACTCGGAAATGTTACAGAATTGTCTGACATAAGGGTTCATCAGCGCCTTGTTTGACAGACCTCATTTCCCTCCACTTTGCCTCCTGTGATGAGCTATAAAAGAACTTTGCTGTTCGGAAAATTATCCCGAAATATAATTGAACTGGTTTTGCGAATTGTAGGTGATATTGGAGAGTAATGACCTATTTAGTTGTCACTCTTTTGGGCTGAATAAAATTGGGAGAAAGCATGGCTGATGAGCAATTAGTAAGCAACGGAAAGTGAGCACTTGTTCAAAATTGGAATACCGGTTGTTCAATTTAAATGATTTCTTCATTTACATATCAAAATAAATGAACGAATACTTCTTATTATTTTAACAGTTATAATAATAAAAAATTGAAAGTAGGTTTATCAGAAATTATATTAATTAAATAAACCTAGGCAATAAATACAAAAAATAGCAGATTTGTTAAAAGAAATAACAATTTTGTGGGAAAATATAAATAGTTCACTCACTTATTTAATGAATTTCATACTTCATTCCAATAATCAGAAGAACATCTAAAAACAATAATTTCAGTATTTTTTTGTGAATTTATCCTGCAGGTTTTACATTTTTCAAATTATACGAAACACCGTGTTTTTCATAAAAGAATAATTTAGTACTGCCCCCTTTTTGTCAATTAAAACTTCCAATTAAGAGGCTACGATAAAAAGTGTACAAAGAGAATCGTAGATAGCAAAATTAGTTTTATACGTGCAATTTTAATGCAGACGTACACCCAGAATTTAATGCTGGGATACACTTTAGGAACACTTTACTAGCATTAATGCTAACTTATATGATCCAAATATACTTGCACATAGACATTCAGGTGCCGTCGCAATTCGGAAACTTTCCCTAATATTCCGAGTTTAGTTGAAAGCGTGATATAAGCGAGTAGTGATAAAAGTGAGCTCTTTGGTGTTCGGTGATTGTGGGCTGTCCATTTACTTTCAACATGCATGGCCTAACTTTCAATATATCAAAGAATTCGTTTTAATATTCAAATTCGTTTTTGGAATGCTTTGAATTAATTCCTGCAATATTCTTGTTGTAATATACTAGTACTTAATGTTCGACTGCAATCACTGAACGATCACGTTAGAGGCATTACCAAAGAATACACAACTCATTTGGATGACAAATGATAGATTTTGAGCAGCGTTGAGGTTTTCGGCCGTATTAAATTGTTTTACAATCAGTCGAAATAATATTCCTCTAGACTTAACAGTGTGTACCAAATTACGTTGTTATTCACGATTGTTGTTATTCCTCGTTTCTTCCAAGTTCGTTGAAAGACCCACAGGTTTCAGTCGCGTTGTCTCAACAAATTGTCACATTGATATTTTTCATACTTTTATTTTCTATCACAAGAGTCTAAAACATTACTTCCGGTATTTTGAAAAGGGAGAACTATTTACTACTGCTCAAATAAAAAATATATTTTAGAAGCAATTTTAAAATAATAATTATTTATATAACAAGGGGTTTAAGTACGGCTTTATTAACGAGGTAGAATTATTTTCGATGTTCCTTTTACTTAAGAGAGAAATACAATCAGAGGATACAGAGTTCTGGAAAAACCGACTTTCTCTATTGAAACTAATTTAAGATACATTAATATCAGCCTACTTCATAATCAGGCAATTATCAGTGGTCCAGTGTATTGCGATGACTTCATTGTGTAATATAAAAATGCCTTCGTTTAAGTCATGTCGTCAAATTACGATATTTATTTTCTTAGTTGAGACATTCATTTGTATGTAAGTCATATAGTCACGTATGTATTTTTAAATATTTAAAACTTTTCATAGAAATAACATTTGACATTATTGTCAGGAGTTCACACTGTAAAGATTTCAACAGGCCTTTATTATTTCTACGACCTCTATACGCAACTAAAACGTTACCTCATTTCTCCTCAAACCTAGAGTTTCAATACTTCGTCTGACAGCAGTCACAGGCATGTCTTGTTATGATCGTTACAGCTTGCAGACTCGTTTGTCAGCTTCGTAGCCCCCACTGATTTTGAGCGCTTCGTTGAATTGAAGTATTTTCGAGGACCGTGACACTCAAAACGAGTGACAAGGATCGGCGGGGCTAGTACGTGTCTCCTGCAGATACCTCCTGTCGCAGCCTATGACGCGCTCAAAATATCTCGTCAATGTTTGGCGTCAGGAATGAGGAACAGTAGGAAGTCATATTTCAGAGGGACTTTTTGTGATTTGTGTCGTTTCGCGATGAAGGAAATATTAAAAAACGACACGTTTATCCACCGTCAACAAATTTGCACAGAAATATTACACGTAACTAAATCATCCAGAAAGTTGTGTAGGAAGAGAAGACCTAAGGAATAAAATCTCCGATGTCGGGTGGCTACAATAAATATTCAGAAATGAAAAATTAAGTTTTAAACTAGTCATTAAAAGTTTTTAAAATTAAATATTACTCTTTTATCTAGTTACGACTAAAACAAGCATTTAACAGTAATCAATTATTTGCATAATATGATTAATAATTACGGAAAATTTCGGACATTGATAAATTAGCAGATGTCTACATCTGGAAACATTATTTTTGGAAAATGAATCAAGAAGGAGTGACTCAAATAAATTAAGACGGGCATAGCGTGACTAAAACACATCAGGCGACATTATTAAAACCCTATTTTCGGCACCGCTATCGCTCAGGACACGCTTCTCAGTTCTAATGAAAGTGACTCCACGGAAATCTCAATCTTCGTTATATGCTTTCCAGAAACGGTATCAGATAATGTTGTTTGATGTTGAGAACTACAATCAAATTACTTTTGAACTACGCCTTTCTATGTCAGTGCATTTTTTCTCTGAAGAACGTGAGACTTGATCTAAGTGATTGAAACATCTAAGAATTTGTCAAAACCACAACAAGAAGCACAGAAATTAACTGTTTATATTTAATTGAGAATAAAATTGAAAAGATAAGTTTTTTAAATTTTTACCTTAAAATAGTTTAAAATGTTTGTCGTATAATCTTGTCAATTAATAGTTGATCTTTAAATTCTAAATATTTATGTTTGTTTAATATTAATAAGAATAACAAAATAATATCAATTACTGTCAATTTTCTTTCAACAAAGAATCGGAGAATTGGCAAAGTAGATTAATGAATTTTTATAACGAGCAATTTTTAGCAGATGTACCTAGTTAAATGTAGCAGGATTAGACTTCACAGCAGTGTAAGACGTGCAGTCTCTGTTCCACTTGTTTTGAAGCCTGCGTAGTTTTCAAGTACGACGGGTGCAAAGGCAAATCAGATATTATTGTCAGTTGACGTTATGTTTATACACAGTAAACAAACTGAACAATAATTGAAAGTCAATATTGTTTGTAAATCTTCAATTGGAATCATGAATTATGAAATGTCATGAATTATGAATCATGAATTATGAAAATATTTTTTAGTAACACTATCCTATCTTAAGACATGCGTTGCTGTTGAGGTTTCTCAAAATAAATAAATAAAACAAACTGCTAGATTTAAATTAACGGGATGTAATTTTTTGAAATTTAAATTAACCCGGTTTTTCTACTTAACTGGCACTTTTCGTTTTCCATTACTGTCTATTTTGAAGATGGCTCGGCCGTAGCCATCGTCGGTATCTGCGCCGAAAATGGTGCAATTGGGACGAGCAATAAAATTGAGAAAAACTACGCCGACTCCGCAGGAGGTAGAGGTTTTCTTAACATTCTTAGAATTTATCGTTTTTATTCATATTAAATCTAAAAGTATAAGCTTCAAATTGTGGGAATGCACCAAAAATACTTACAAATTATAATTAAACGGAATTTATATTACTCATTTATAGTGTACTAGCTAAAATAATCTGGCACTGCCAAGATATTTATATATCACAATCAACTATTAGTAAAAGAATTGAATTCAATATGTACTGGGAAATGGAAGTCCTCATTTTATTCACATCCTCAACCAGACGTGCTCTGCTTCTTTCGGTTCACCCGGGCCTCTGCTGACGCGCCAGGATCGTTCAATGCAACCCGCAGTGCCCAGGTGTATTGCATATTGCATTAAAACGTTTTGTAAAACAAAAGGAATTCGATATGTAAATATAACGTTGAACTAAGATGGATCAATAAGGAAAATCTCATGAAACGTCCATTACTGGATGGAGCGTGTTTGCAGGTGTTACGTCTCCTTTACGACAACCTCTTTTTTCTCCATATTATTCGAATTGTGTAATATTAGCCACTAGCAAAATACCCGTCGTTGCCCGGGCTTTCTTCATATCCAGTTACTATGAAAGAGGAAAAACGTCCATTTTATATAAACTACGGTATTTAATAATATTATTATTTTTAGGGTAGGAGGTTCAAATTTCCTATAATACTATAATTTTCTGTCATTTTATTTTACAGAATATAGCTATGAGATTAAACATTTTTATCTTTCGCATTGCTACTGGCCTCTAGCGAATCTATTAGATATCAGTTTTGCTCTACCGCTACTGACCTCTGACGGAATATGTTAGGAACCAGTATACTCTTTGCGATAAGCGAAAATATAATGATCGTGTTGCATCTACCAATGTATTATTTATTTAATTTATGTTCCGCATTTGTGTTACATTAAACTTCACCAAAATTTGCAGACCCTTCGAGAATTCTGAAGAAGAGCCTGTACAAATTTCGTTTCTATTCATACACTACTTTCTTTGGTATCGATGTCGGTAACACGACACTGAATTAACTTTTATTAGTACAGATAAATCCGCTTTCGTTGTATTGAAGAAGTCGCCGTTTTTGACGCAGCTGGTCCACTTCGTTTGCTGAAATACCCGGTCTTCCTCCGCAATGTCTCGGCCTTCGCCTTGGTCCGGTGCTGCGGCGGAGATGCTGCGGCGGCGACGTGCCGGGGCGGGGCGGTGGTGGGGGCGGAGGCCAGCGAGTCGCGTCACGTGCGGCCTGACCGCCGCCGGGCGCATCGGGCGGCGCGTTGAGGCAGGCGGCCCGGGATCGATGGTGTAGGCGCGGCGGCCTCCACAGCGCCGCCGGACGGCGGGCGCAGGGTGCACAGCAGACGCAACGGCGAACGAGGGCGGGGAAGCGGGAGGAGGGAGGGAGTGGGGAACAGACGCAAGGCTGAGAGGGTTGAAGTAAACAAGGAGGGAGAATTAACGTATAAAACGTGAAAGGAAGGCAACCGAATGTGATGAACGGAAGGCAGCTCGGACAGTACGAAAAAAGGAGAAATCATAATATGGATGAAACGGTAAATATATTTACTGGTTTTGTCGGGTGGTAAACCAGGTGTGTGAGTGTGCGTGGATGTATGTGTGTGAGAAAGAGGGAGAAAGAGAAAATGAGAGCGTGTTCGCACGCGAGTATGGTGAGATAATAGGTGAACAAGCATGTATACGAAAGAGAGAGTCTAAATGAGAGAATGGATAGGAGGGCTAGTGGATGAGAGAGAGCAGATGCCTGAAAGAGTGGAAGGTCGAGAGAACGGAAAGACGAGAGAAGAGAGGGGGACAGCGGATAAACGAGAGAGCGGATGAGAGCAATATGAAAAGAGAGAAAGAGAGAGGGAGAGAGAGACAGACAGAGAAAGAGAGAGAGGGGAGCCTTGCATTCTCAGAAAACCCGAGGATGAATGAGCATAAGGAAAAATTGTGAAGAACTGTATACTTTAAACAAAGAATATACCCAGATCTAGAGAGTGACAACTTAACGTGCGGCAACAAGATGACGGGTCGAGAAAGAGCAAGCAGGCAAGCGGCAGGCAAGCGGGCCCTCGGCGGGTGAGTGACGAAAAATTGAAAGGACAGAGAGAGTACTTGCAAACGTGCCGCAGGAATATGGCCGGTCGAGAAAGAGTAACCAGACGAGCAGCAGGCACGAGAGCATGCATGCCCTCGGCAGGTGAGCGACGAATGATTGAAAGGACAGAGTGAGTAGTTGAGAAGGCATGAATCTAGAGAGCGACGACCAAACGTGCGGCAGGAACATGGCGGCGGGTGGAGAAAGAGCAAGCAGGCAAGCGGCAGGCACGAGAGCATGCACGCCTTCGGCGGGTGAACGACAAATGATTGAAAGGACTGAGCGAGTAATTGAGAAGGCATGAATCTAGAGAGCGACGACCAAACGTGCGGCAGGAACATGGCGGGTCGAGAAAGAGTAAGTAGTAAAGCGGCAGCCACGAGAGCATGCACGCCTTCGGCGGGTGAGCGACGAATGATTGAAAGGACTGAGCAAGTAATTGAGAAAGCATGAATCTAGAGAGCGACGACCAAACGTGCGGCAGGAACATGGCGGCGGGTGGAGAAAGAGCAAGCAGGCAAGCGGCAGGCACGAGAGCATGCACGCCTTCGGCGGGTGAACGACAAATGATTGAAAGAACTGAGCGAATAATTGAGAAGGCATGAATCTAGAGAGCGACGACCAAACGTGCGGCAGGAACATGGCGGGTCGAGAAAGAGTAAGTAGTAAAGCGGCAGCCACGAGAGCATGCACGCCTTCGGCGGGTGAGCGACGAATGATTGAAAGGACTGAGCGAGTAATTGAGAAAGCATGAATCTAGAGAGCGACTACCAAACGTGCGGCAGGAACATGGTGGCGGGTGGAGAAAGAGCAAGCAGCCAAGCGGCAGGCACGAGAGCAGGCGAGCCCTCGGCGGGTGAGCGATGCGACGAAAGTGCGGCTGACAGCGCGGCGCGGCGGGGCGGGGCCGGGTGGGGCCGGGCGGGGGCGGGCGGGGGGGCGGGCGGGCGGGGCGGCCGCTGGCGTCCTGTAATTTCCCCCGGCAGCCGGCCCCGGGGACGGCGCGCGGGGCGACGCCTGCAACGTAGGGGCCCTTTGTTGAAATATTGAGTTCCCTGGGAGGAGGAAAAGGAGGGCGACGATGCACGCCGAGCGGCAGCCGACTGCGACAACCCCTCGGCGCTGCCGCCGCCGCCTCTCACAATCCCACCCGCCCCTCCGGGGACGGCTTCTTCCCGGCCGCGCCACTGAAATTAAGCTCGACTTTATCAGACCTGCTACATGCTCGCGGGCGCGACAGATAACGATCTGCGACTAACTACGCGTTCAAACGTGACTATGCGACGTGTTCTCTTTTGTGGGGGTTGGTTCATTGTAAACCTGATGGATTTGCTCACGTTACGTTGTAGTAATTATCTACTCTCGACGTCAGATATTCTTCTGTGCGGTTCAGTGGACACATATCCGCATGAAGCTATGTACTCAAAGGTGAAAATCTGTCATTTCTATTTCTGAAGATCTTACGAATAATTATACAAATGGATTTATTCACGTAATATGGTATTTCCTTGCGTATCTCTTCAGAGAATACAACACTCGTAGTTAATTTTTTAGTATTCACTATAGCGGATGGCCAATATTTAAAAGAGGAATTGCCGTTTCTTATCGTATAAGTGAGTTTTTAGATGAATTAAACAAGCCTTTATACTGGTTATTACAGAAAACAATTACATATGACTCGCAGTGGTATTGCAATACAACTTATAAATAGTTTCATACTTTTTTAATTTATTTACTTTAGCTCGCTTTATAACAACTTGGTATTTATCCTCCTCGCATCAATAAAAATTTAATCTCCACATATTTGATCATTACATTAACAAAGACTGATCTAAAAATATGAACAAAAATTTGTTTTCAACATCACAAAGATTAGGTTTGCACAAAGATTATGTAAACATTTGATCTGCACATTTTCAGTTGAGGCTCGGAAATTGGGGAAATTGAAAACTTGTCTAGGAGACGTAAATGAAAATGACAATAATCCATGAGTTATAGGATATAATAGCATCTTCAGATCTTCACTCTTGTTTTCAATCATCTGTGTCGATCTGTGTCGATGTTTTTGAAATTCTTTAAATGTTTCGGAGGCGATAAGGGTAAGAGGACAGATTTTTGAGATCTCAGAATATGGCAATTGTTTTGATTCTAGGTTTGTAGCTGGAGAGGAAGGTACTCTCGGATGTATGGGATTAAGTATTTTTAGGAGAATAAATGATCGATGTTAAATTCAGTTTAGCAAATGATGAGTATTTTAAGTAGGGATTTGGATGGAGAACATAATATGGTGTTTCAGTGGAATTGAATAAAGCCTGATGAGTGGGATTTAGAAGTGATAAGTATAAGCGTATGCACATTTTAAGCATAAAAACTTCCTTCGTAAATATGAAGAAAACCTGCTCCTACCAGTAGGTTGTTACTAAAGCTGGTTCTGAAGGCGTCCAGACATAAAAGACAAGCATTATTAATAATAGGAGAAAGTTTCTTTACGTTGTTGCTACTTTCACTTGCTGGGTCATAAACACCAGATCCATGTCTAATTTTACTTGGGTCATTGTTTTATAAAAGTTAGAGTGAAATAATCGGCTTGCTCTTTATCCGTTATTCTCACATTTTCATACCTTGTTGTCCATCTTTTATTGTAGAAATGCTTATATACGTTAAGACATGGATTCAATGTTTAGTTGTACTTGCTGAATTAATCTTATCAAGATGTTATGCATTAAACACTCTTCATGAGTTACTGTTTAGTTGTATAGTGCTTTCTATTGACACAATGTTTTTTTAAAAATATTTTTCACATATTCTTGATAGGATTCAATTCTGTCAGATTAAATTATATTACAGACTTTAACTTTGCAGTCAGAGACAAGATTCACTCTAATATTTGCAAAGTTACTTCAATAATATTCGGTACAAACAGATCATTGACGTTTTCAAATCTTATCACTAAGTTAGTTAATGGCAACGGGAGTGGCATATTTGATACTTCTTAAATTAAATGTTTTGAAAACTACTTATGTATTTTCAGGCAAAGGTTTTCTCCAGAGAGTGCTCTCTTATGTGATAAGTCGCAAGTTCGACTACATATGTTATCGTCATAATCCTGAATTTGAAATATATTTACAAATGAAATATGTTTATTCCGTCGGAGAAGCTTTAATAAAAATAATAAGTAGAACAATGGTCTCTTTTTTGGAGTGTAGAGGTACCAAAAGACTCTTATTAGAAGTTCAAGTTACCTTCTATTAAAAAACTTCTGGAACTATTTTTAAGTATGTGATTCTATCATAAGCAAAGTACTTCTGTTGAGCAATTTTATTACGTACTATAAACTTTCCCCAAAAATACTCTTCGAATTGTAGACATCACCTTCCATTTAAAATTATTAAAAACATGTATATAAACAATTATAAACAGGCCCAGAACACCAAATTCGTTTCATAAACTCCCGTACACTTTTATGACTTCATAATACTATCGATAACGTTTTCAGATTCTGCTGGCCGCAATAATGCTTGCTTGCATGAAAGAAGAGGTCACATTTCGCTCACACTTGAACTTTGGGTAAATTAAAAAAAGCTTTTAATATACTTCCGTTCTGATAAATTTTAATATACTTTGTTTTCAAATACATTACAATTTTATTAATAACACAAATATCACTTTTATATGACTACAAATATCAAGGCGAGTGACACTGGAAGGATGTGAAGAATAAATTCATATTGTTTCTCCGCTCGTGACCCACAACAGTGCATCAAATAAATCATAATCCGCAAATCGAGTTAATATGGAATTAGGGTACGCTTTGACATTTTTATGTTGTATCAGAATATATAGCCGGAGCGGAAAGCAATTCTACATTCCATCCACTGTGCGTTTCCAACCTCTCCCATGACCTGCTGTTTTATTCGGTGGCAGGTAACTACGGCAGCAAGCCACCCCGACCCACATTCTCCACGAATCGCTCTCTTTATTTCTCCCGTTTTCAATGCTTTTCCACCTTGCTTCCCTTTTGCGACCCCAGGCCACTCGCACACTCACACAGTCTCCATACTGCTCGCCCGCTCGCTCTCTCGTCCAACCGCTGTCTCGCCCACTCGCTGTCACCCACCCGCTCTCTCGCCCACTCGCTCTCTCGCCCACCCGCTCTCTCGCCCACACCGCTCTCTCGCCCACCCGCTCTCTCGCCCACCCGCTCTCTCGCCCACCCGCTCTCTCGCCCACCCGCTCTCTCTCCATTCGCTCTCTCGCCACCCGCTCTCTCGCCCACCCGCTCTCTCGCCACACCGCTCTTTCGCCCACCCGCTCTCTCGCCCACCCGCTCTCTCGCCCACCGCTCTCTCACGCCACCCGCTCTCTCGCCCACCCGCTCTCTCGCCCACCCGCTCTCTCGCCCACCCGCTCTCTCGCCCACCCGCTCTCTCGCCCAGCCCGCTCTCTCGCCCATTCGCTCTCTCACCCACCCGCTCTCTCGCTCACTTTCTCTCTCACCTACCAGCTCTCCCGTCCATCCGCTCTCTCACCCACTCCGGTCTCTCGTTCACCCGCTCTCTCCTCCAGTTCTTTCACGCGATCACTCCCCCGTCCACTGGCTTTCCTGCTCCGACCTCTCCGCTTCCCGCTATCTTGCCCCACAACCGCTCAGCACCATTTCCTCGTTCCCCGCCTCCGCTTCATCTCTCTTTCCTTCTATCCTACCTTCTCCACCTCGTCTCGTCTCCTACCCCGCGCGTTTTATACCGCAGCTGCCAGAGGCCGTTATTGTCAGTCGGTCGTTTTACAACGTGAAGCGCGGAATGCGTCCTGTGTGGAAATAACTCGGCCACTTCAGCCCGGCGACGCCCGGTCGAATCAGAAGCGGGCAAGAAAGAGACCATCCGATTGGTCTAATTTGCTCCTCCCCACCCCTCGCCCGACCTCTTTCCGCGCCTTCGGGTGCTGCGAGCGTAAAAAACCCTTTGTCATAAAACGGTTTGTAAACTGCAGCTGTCGCTTCACGTTGCTCTTCTGCCCCCCGAGTTATTGGCTAAAGAACTCCTTCTTGAAACGGGTCCGCGTAATATCAACGTCTTATTTTACGAACTAATAAACTACCGTTTTTTTCCTACTTAGAAAAACACAATTTTATCTTCAATTCTTTGTTAGGGCTGTTTCCGTTTTTAATTGCCCTTAGTCCGCAGTAATATGCGAATAACTCCCGGGAGAGCCGGGAGTTTAGGAGGCTTCGACTGCGGTTGGAAGAGGAAAACCTAGAGTTGGCGACGGAGTCCGAGAAGTCTTAGGAGGCTCTGGGGTGTTCACCCCGCCCGCTCCACCTCCGCAAGGTGCCTTCGCAGCGCTTCCTACTGACGTTCGCTCCCCCCTCCACCTCCACCTCACCCTCTACCGCCTTCCCCTCTTCCTCGGCTGCGACTCAGTTGGGGATGCTAGCCTCACACGAGGCGACCGCTGTTGTCTTTTTCATCTCCTCTCTGTTTTTGCCGTTCATCTCTCTTGATCTTCGGAATTGCGCGTGCAAATGAATAAATCAAACAGTTCTACTGAGCCGATTTTTCAAACGTTTCTCGTGCTGAGTGCAAATTATTATTTTATTAAGAAACATTTCTTCGAAATTCCTTCTCAAAACACCTAGATCATGTTTAGGTTTCTATATATTAAATTTTTGACTGTTTTTGTACCTTTTCCATTTCATGCTTATGCTTCCTCTTTCCTTTATTGCATCATACCTACAACATCCGTCTCCATTACTTTCGTCAACTTCTACGGTGTGAATTTTGTCCAAAAATTCGAGATCGAAATTTTCCTGCTAAAAATCTTTTAGGCACCACGATAAAACGTGTTGAAAACTGTCATTTTTATGATTTAATTGATGTCATACATACTTCGACAAAAACGATGTTTGGTTTAGAAACTACTATTGTTAACAAATAGACTGCAATTGGACAGACGTTTTCGACATATAGCCAACATAAAAAAGCAAATGTGGAGGATAAAATAATTCCAAAAGTATACTTCAGTGAAAATATCGACATCGACTTTTTTGCATCTTTTCATAATTTTCTCTACATTACGTATAGAATAAAATAAATTTATTTTATTATGTCATATTATTGAGTTTCAGAGGAAAGTTTGAATTAGAAATTATATCACTTTATAAACCAATGGAATATTTATCTCTATTCTAACATCACTGTTGTAGTCTGTACAGTTTGTACTGTTTCTGACTTCCGATTATTTACGATAATTTTCATTTACTTCTTTCTAACTGCTACATTACGCAAATTTCATGACGCCACTCCCTGAGAAGTGTCGGAAACAAACTTAAAAATGCATTAGACCCAATGTTTTCATGTAAATAGACCCATTCAGCGACCGTCAGAGGACCGATAAAGCGAGGCACAAAAGGAATAGTACAAAGTCGTGTTTAAGCCTTAACGCTACCATTTCTACGGTTCGTTCCACTCGTATCTGAATCCATTTACATTTTACAGAGAGTATCATTGCAGATCGCCTCATTTTGTGAATCTTTCTGTTAGTTTTCTACATGACCTTTCATTCTCTGGGCGAATTTTACGGTTAAAAGCGTAGTAATAATTCTTCCCGACACTACACACACAAATGCACGCGCGCCCTTTTACAGCCATAGTGATAATTGATTTGCTAACTTGTCTAAACCCCCGAGCTGCTTCCTATTCATTTTCCAGGCTCTAATTACCCTTATACTTAGAGACTGTAAGTTCCTTAGGTATTTTCCAAATTATTTTACAAAGTAATACCTATTATCTCTTAACAAATTCGTGAGGGTAAGATGAAGAGAACACCGTGCATAGCGGAGAGGCAAGTCGTGTCTATCTCAGCCAGAAACGAGACTCTTCTTCAGATACAGAGAACCTAGAACTAGAATATAGAGAAGCAATACAATCTTCTGACTTCTATTCATTATTACTTTCCCTCGGCCAAATTTAGTAGAAATCAAAGGCACTGGATTCAGTCTAAATATTCGAAGTCTAGTTTTGATAAAATCTCTTTTAAGAGAAGAAAATTTGTTTTACCATGATGTTTGGAAGGATGGGAATGTCATGCTTAACCCTGAAGATTAGAAGCTTTTAGCTGAAACTGGCTAATACGTCAGGCGTTGTTGTGCCATTTCAGAAATCATTAGGATATTTTAATTTTGGGTAGTACTTAATGAATCCCCTATGACATTTTGAAAATTTTCTGAAAAATTGATAAACTTTTGTTCGTTAATTTGTTTTGCTCAAATAGAAGAAAGTGCAATTATATGTATGGTACAGATATGAGTTTCATTAAAACCTCTGACATTTAGATAATTGAAAAATCCTCGTATTTAAAACACACATTTGCATACCTTGCTAACAAATAATTTAAGTTACAATTTCAGAAACATGTTCAACTCTGCGCTCGCAGTGAATTCGCACATTTCTTCTAGATTAATTTGTGACTTTAAAAATGCGTACATGTAACTGTAATCAGCCTTCACCTCTGTGCATGGGTTATTTTTGTATTCCGACTAATCTGCATAACTGATTTATAAGCTGGATAACTATCAATTTTCTGTGAAAAGCGGCACGGCTTTTCGTATTATTTTTTCCTACAAATTTGAATTTTTAATATTTAAAAAAGTTATATATTTATTTGTAACAAAAATAAATACAAAAGAATGACAAATGTTTGTTCTTATAGTGTACTGCAAAAGAACAACGAAAACACAGTCTTAACAACCGGCGTTCTTAGGTTTGACATTTTGCACTCCGCTTAGAACAATTGCAACAGATGCATTTAAATTAAAACTATATGAGTACTCTTGTTCCAAAATATGACATTTTTTCTAATAAGATGGTTTTACGGAAATTATTGGACGACATACTATTGAAAACACAAATAAAAGACGCGGATGGTTATTTGCCGTTTATCGACCTCATAACTCTAACAATTATAATTCCATCCCTCACTTACTTCTAATTCAGAAGACGTTTAAAATTATTTTTATTACAAACAAATCCCTATTGATTCATTTATTATTACACATTGCATTAAGGTATTCCCGAAAGAGCGATTTCTTTTCTTTTTACCAGCCGATCATGGATCCAGCAGCCGGGTCATCGTCCTGGCCACGTTCAGCTAGTCACCGCTGCGCAAATGCGGTGGACGCGTGCGGATTGCGAGGTCGCTCTCGGGAAATCCCTTCGGCGCGCACGCGCCCCCGGCAGCTCATCAGCGGGAACGCCGCGCGCGTGGCGGCGGAGGGCGGCGGCGGCGGGCGCCGTAAAACTGCGCGGGGCCGCCGACCGTCCCATTGGAAACCCGGCCACCGCTCCACGCCCGCGGCTCCGCGCGCATTATTCCACCCGCACCTGGCGCCGCGCCCGGCCGTTAGGCGAGTCCTCGTGCATCGCCCCATCGCTCCCTCCGCCTCTCCCAGTCCATTCCCTCATCCCGTTCTGTTCTCACCTCCGACAACTCTTTCGACCTCAGCCCCCCGTCCTCAGCCCCCCGTCCTCAGCCCCCCGTCCTCAGCCCCCCGTCCTCAGCCCCCCGTCCTCAGCCCCCCGTCCTCAGCCCCCCGTCCTCAGCCCCCCGTCCTCAGCCCCCGTCCTCAGCCCCCCGTCCTCAGCCCCCCGTCCTCAGCCCCCCGTCCTCAGCCCCCCGTCCTCAGCCCCCGTCCTCAGCCCCCCGTCCTCAGCCCCCGTCCTCAGCCCCCCGTCCTCAGCCCCCCGTCCTCAGCCCCCCGTCCTCAGCCCCCCGTCCTCAGCCCCCCGTCCTCAGCCCCCCGTCCTCAGCTCCCCGAACTCATCGCCTCGTTCTCAGCTCCCGTCCTAAGGCCCCGTCTTCAGCTTCCCGTCCTCACCCCCCCGTCTTCAGCCCTCCGTACTCGGCCCCCGTCCTGACCCCCGTCTCCTTATGCTTTCGCAGTGGAGCCCCGCTCCCGGCTCCTGGCCTCGCCCTCGGCTTGATTCCCCAATTCCCAGCCCATTCATCTCCGTTCACCCGCACACTCAGTTCCCCGGCACCGTTTCAGAAGGGTTACTTTTGTCCCGAAGTCCGTGCTCGCAAGGCCCTCATTCCCTTCTTCTCCTACGCCCCTATTCGCATTGCTCAGACTTTCCCACAATTTTTCCCAATCCGAATCCCGACTGTTTACTGTCTTGTCCAGCCTTCGTCTTATTCTCGCTCATGCACTCACCCGCGCCTTCGACTCCGAGACTCTCTGAGCTCCATTCCTGCCTTCATGCCCAAGGGCCGTTCCCGCACCGTTTCCACTCCCTCGGCCCCTCCCTCGCATCCAGGTCGTAATGTGTCACCCAGTGGGCGTTCGCGTTCAGTGAGTGGGCTTGGAGACGGGGGTTGGTGTGGGCACGTACCAGGAGATGGAGCACAATTGAAAAATGGAGGTAAAGGTGTTAGTAAGAAGGTTAAGAAGTGAAAAATTCCATAGAAGAAAGCAGGTAGCCAATGTGATCAAGGTGAGGAGTGCCTAAACAATAAAAAAATCAAAACTTTGAGGGTGGCTAAAAGACATTTGGAGGTGTTAAAATGGGCGGCAGACGAAAGTATGACGGCGTAACAATTTTGGGGTGATTGAGGACCAATGTGGTGATGAGGCGAAGGGGTGAAAGCGGCGACGGGGTGAAGTGGTGAGCCGCGACGGGCTGAAGGGGCGACGGGACGAAGGGGCGACGGGGTGAAGGGGCGACTGAGTGAAGGGGCGACGGGCGACAGAGCGAGGGTTCGGTCGATGAGATGCGTCAACAGAGCGGTAGTAAATGCGAAGAGGAACCAGCGAGAGCGAAAGGGTCAGGAGTGGAAGGGGGATAGCATCAAAGATGCAAGAGATGCAACCGGAGGGGTGGAAGCAAGGATGAGATCGCATATGGGAGGAAACCGGGGATGTTTCGCGGCAGAGTACACATTGTAATGAGAAGGGTGGGCATTAGAAAACGGAAGTGAGTACGATAATAAAAAAATATAACATATTTGAAAGAGGAAGAGGTTGATTGCGCGTATTGCATTAAAGATTAAGAGGTGGAGAAAATGATGTTTGATGGACTTTGATCGCCAGAATATTGAATGTTAATAACGTGGACCAGATGAGAGTAGAAAGAAGAAGAAGTTGTAGGGTCGAGGAATCAAGGAGTTAGTTGTAGGAAAGAGGGGTAGGAGAAGAGAGATAATGGTATTAGTCTCGTAGGGTAGGGAGACTTGAGACGGAAAGGGTATGAGGAAAAGGACGTGGAGGGAAAGAATTGCGATCTTGAGGTAAAGGTGTAGTTAGAAGACTCGTTTCAAGGAAGATCTTAGGCCAGAGGGGTGGGGGAGGGGCATTGCACGAGGCTTCAACCGTGTGAACAGTATTCTGTCAACGACTGGGGGCAATGGCGAGTAACATTTGACGAACGAGTGTAGTACAGCGGAGTACTCAATGCTGTTCTCGACACAGATGATAACGCTGGCAATAAATGAGGATGTCGAGTAAAAACGATCTCCATGTTTGTTCTGAATACACATTACGTACTGGACTGATAATTTAAAGCATGGATAATACTAATGTCAACTTACATTTCACTTAATGTACAATAAGTATAGTACTAATGGACCTCCTTTTCACTTGATAAAAAGCAACATTTATTTAAAAAAAGAGAAAAATTAAAAAGTGTAAAGTAATTTTTTTTATTCTAGTATTGTATATTTGAATTACAACTCTCAGTCATTTTTATAACTTTTCTATAATTATATCTATAAATGCTTATTTATAGAAGCTTAACTATTACAAAATTTCTTACTAAGGACATTACGAACGTTGGCCAAGTCCTAAGACTTCTCACACACCTCGGATTAAAATCTCTATTACATAAGTCTAAAATTACAGACACCCATATCACCAACATTAGAAAAATTATCAAACTTCAGACATCTCATTTAATATTATTTAAACAGAAAACTCTCTCATTCATTTTTAGTTAACTTTGTCTCGTATGACATGAGCAGCTGCTAAAGATTAACAACAAAATCAGAAAAGAAAAGACAAAAAATGATGTGAAATAAGTCGCGAATGTGCTCGCCAGCCTAGGTCAGAGTGAAGGACGGGTGCGAGAACGGAAGCGGAAACGGAGATGGGCGAAAAGCAAAGGAGAAGCGGGAATGACAAGGAGGCAAGGCGAAACAAGGCGAGTCGCGACGAGGCTTGGCGTGGCATTTATTTATTTATTTACGTCTGCGTATGACTGCGTATTATTAAAAACTGCGTATGACGAGCTATGGGAGAAGTAAATTTTGTGCACGTTTTCATAATTCTGTGGTCTCTATCCTAAACCATATTCTAGTCGAACTTTGAATACAGAAGAGAGAGTTTTTTTCGAGTTTTGTTGACAAAATATTCGCTCCTATATAATAAAATATATTTTCAAAGGTAAATTAGCTATAAATTCCTGCCCTGAACCCGCATGACTTGGCAGTAACTCGGACGGTCTTGGCGAGGCGAGACGAGGCAGTGCCGAAGCGCGGCGATGGCTATGAGAGAAATGCGCGGCGGAGAGAGATGGAATCCAACGAGGGTAGACGCGGCGCAAACTGGGAATGGGACAAGGGCAAGTGCGAGACAAGTGCGAAGGGAGTGAGAAACGATTGAGGGGCGAATGAGGAGCAAGTGAGAAAGAAGTGCGGGGTGAGTGAACAGCGAATGAGGAGAGAGCGCGAAAGGAGTGCGGAGCGAGGGAGGCACGAGTGAAGAGTGAGGAGTGAGTTGGAGCGAGTGAGGAGTGTGAGGGGTGAATCAGGAGTGAAGGAGGTACGAGTGCAGAGAGGGCGGAGAGAGAGGGCGGAGAGAGAGAGCGGAGAGAGAGGGCGGAGAGAGAGGGCGGAGAGAGAGGGCGGAGAGAGGGGGCGGAGAGAGAGGGCGGAGAGAGAGGGCGGAGAGAGAGGGCGGAGAGAGAGGGCGGAGAGAGAGAGGGCGGAGAGAGGGCGGCGAGAGGGCGGCGAGAGGGCGGCGAGAGGGCGGAGCGAAAGCGGAGCGGGGGCAGAGCGAGTGAGGAGCGAGGGCGGAGCGAGTGAGGAGCGGGTGAGGAGCTAGTGAGGACCCAGTGAGAAGCAAGAGCGGAGCGAGTGAGGCGCGAGCGCGGGGTGAGAGAGAAGCGACTGCGGAGCGAGGAAGGTGCAGGTGAGGAGCCAATGGAAAACAAGTGAGAAGCGACCGCGGAGCGAGTGAGGGGCGAGTATGGAACAGGTGAGGAACGGGAGAGGAGCCAGTGAGAAGCTAGTGAGAAGCAAGTGAGCAGCGAATGCGGAGCCAGTGAGAAGCGAGCGCGGGGCGTGTCGGAGCAACGTCCGTGGGCGAGCAGGCGCGCGCGTCAGTTGTGCGCGGCTGGGTGGGCGCAGGGTCCTCGGCCGACGGCCGCTGCGCTGCTTCTGCAGGAGCGACGCCCCCGCACATCGATTCATTAATTAGCTAATGCACGAGGACCCGCGCGCCCGGTGCGCGCCCCGCCCGCGCCCAGGCGCTCCATCTCCTCACGCCAGCGCCGCCGCCCCCGCGCCGCCCCCCGTGCCGCCCCGCGCCCCGCCCGCGCGCCCCGCCCGCGCGCCGCCCCCGCGCCCCGCCCCCCGCGCCGCCCCCGTCGCCACCCCCGTCGCCACCCCCGTCGCCACCCCCGTCGCCACCCCCGTCGCCACCCCCGTCGCCACCCCCGTCGCCACCCCCGTCGCCACCCCCGTCGCCACCCCCGTCGCCACCCCCGTCGCCACCCCCGTCGCCACCCCCGTCGCCACCCCCGTCGCCACCCCCGTCGCCACCCCCGTCGCCACCCCCGTCGCCACCCCCGTCGCCCCGTTGCCCCCGCGCCGCCCCCGCGCCGCCGCCCCCGTGCCACCCCTCCGCGCCGCCCTCCCCGCCGCCTCCGCGCCGTCCCCCGTGCCGGCCCCCCTGCCGACACACCACTCGCTCAGCGCACTCCTCAATTCACATTATTCCCTTGTTCCTTCTTTTTTTACTCCCTTTACTTTCTTTTTTACTTTCTCGCCGTAGTACATAATTGCATAGCAAAGAAAAACTGTTGTAATACTCAGGCCTAAATTGGTGATATTTCGAAACGAAATTCTTACTGTATACCGCTGTGTTGTAAAAGTAGGAAAATAGTGCTAAAAATAGGCCGTGTCAGGAATTAAAAATTGTTAACTTCTGTTTTTACAAAATATTTTTATTTCAAGTGTATAAATAGTAGTTTTAAAGTCATATGTCTTACGCGTCTCGAACGAGATGTGACAGATTACTTGGTAACGACAATAGGCAACCATTTCCTACACAAACTTGTCGGAAACGCCAGTTTGGTCTAAGTCAGCTAGTAATGGAAAACATAATCAAAAAAATTAGATGACTTGGTAATAATTTAAATAAAATCAAAAATTAAAATAAGGGAATGAATTTCAATAACTTGGGAAACATACATGGTGGATGTTGGTTGCACATGGTGGAGAATTAATCTAAATGTTTTAGTGCACGGATCTTTAGAATTGGTTTGAGTATCTTTGAGAAAAGATTTGATAGAACATTAATTGAGAGATGCAAAGTAAAAACGTGGTTTAATCGTAAATGTTGCGATTGTTATAAACTGTTGTATCAAATATGGAATATATTTGCCGTTAGCAGTTGTAAATAGTTGACTGTTTTAAAATTCAGCATACTGGACATTGATACGACGTTTAGAAGAAGAAATTGATTTTGCATTTAATTAAAAGATTCCCGTCAGGTGGCTCTTGCATCGCCTGCTCTTTGACTGTAAGGCGGTCCTGTGTTCAATTCTCTTCCAGGGCAAAAATGAAGCTATTGCTTTCTAATACAAATAGTCTCAGTTTCTGTAGCTATGTGACTAAAGAAAAAGCTCAGGCAGCCAAGTCGGCTAGGTACGGTGATGAGCATACGTTATGTTCGCCACATGTCTCTCTGTGGACAATAAATAAAAGCAAGACCCAGGCCTCCGTATAGAGACTAGAGATATAAAATCTAAACTTTCTCTAAGGACGTTGGTTTTGGTGTTCGATCAAATACAAAACATGTTAAACGCAAGTTTGAGCCTTCACATGTAACGTTCTACGAGATTATGATATTTTGGATGAATATTATTCACGATGATCTCATGTAGTAAATATAAAAGGAAGGAATCAGTTCTCTTAATTGAATATGTGGAGAGCCGGTATTGTTATTTCATTAAATTTATCAGTAGCTCTTTTGTTAAATTAAATTTATGTTCATAAACGTCTATGGTAGTAATTGCTATTTACTTCAACAATTTCGAGGAAGAAAAAAGACAAGTCCATAGATGTACTTCATTGAAAGTATCGATTCTGAGGTATTATTACGAGTTTTTTAAATTTCGGTTTATTGTATGTATAAATGTAGAAAGTATGAGAAATTAAGATTTCATTACTTTCGGACTGACTACTCTCAGTCTGAAAACCAAAATAGTTCAACAGTTAAAACAACTTCCTTTCCATTATGGGTATGCAGTAGTATCTACGTATTGTTAATAATGAATAATATTATACCCGTTGCTGTTTCTGGTCAAAGAAATTTGCTTGAAAAGAAACGAGAGGGAGGATTTGTATTTTGACGCCTGCCGCGGCAACACTTTGGACGCAAGCGTATGACAAATTGCCAGCCTCTCAAGCAACACCCTTGCCTTCATCAATAACATGTACTTCGAGAGTTTGTTACTTGATACTGTCAACAGCCCGACACATATAAGCTCTTGGAAACTTATCAAACTAGTGTGTACCGTGGATAGCCTAACTCCCGTTCACCTTCCTGTATTTGAGCCGTAATCTACCTCTTCGGACATCTAAGATCTTGGGTTCTCTAACATATGACTTTGAGTGGGTTTCTTAGCTTGTCTTAAGCAAGAGATTTCAGAGTCATAACTCTTTGTAAGTCAGTGAATTAAAAATAATGAGACACTCTCTTAAGACTCACAATGACTGCGGCTGAGCAACTATTTGTATTCTGTGGCTTATTTGTTAGTAGGTACAGAGAAAGAAGTAATTATTTCTGTTTCCTCCATACTGTACATAATTATCAGTTTGTGAAATTTAGAACATATTATTTATAAGCAAATGAAAAGAAGAACTTTTTATTTATATTTGTATTGGAACATGAAGTCAACATTGAGCTGTCGTTTAACATCAATATAATTTTTAATTAAACAGACTCAGTGGGATTTTCGTTTACAATTACGTGTTTGGCTGTATACGTCAAATTACCCACCTCCTACCTCCACTTCCTTTAAGATGTCATAATTTTTGTATAACTCATCCTCAATTACTGTTATTAACTCAGAGCCATGTTTTCATTTTCTTCATTATCTACTTCCATTAAAATATTTATTATTCATTGATTGTTTTTCCGCCTTATTCCCAGTCAATAACTAAATGCCTTTAACCCTCTTCACTTCCTTACTTCCTTTCACTATCGTCTCTTGAAAGCCGACATCTCTCCGATTCACACCTCAAACTACTTCTAAATCGCTTTTAATATACCCTTTTCTGGGTTTTAAAGATGACTTACTCAGCAGTAACGTCAATAGATTTAGAGATGTGTTATATATCGTTTGTGAGCTGCAGTGAATGAATGGAAAAAATAAAAAAAATCAAGTGTCGAGATAAATGAATTTAAGATTTTCAAATTGTATTGAAATGAATAATTCTTGCATTCACACTTAATGCCATTTATTGGTGGAACACTGTATTGTAAGATATGCTGATTGAAGGTGGACCAATTTGCAATTCTGGAGAGTGCATTAACTCAAAATTCTTATTTTTTAGTACTGCTGCCTGTCGCAGCCCACGAGCAATATATACAAATGGCCAGGGCGTACGAGGTACGGACTGAGGGTTGCAAGGACATTCTATTTCAAAGGCAGACATCGTCAACAGCAAGCGGGGGAGGAGAGGAGAGGGTACCGTGATTGTCCCCTTGAACATTTCCAAAGGGTGGATGTTTAAAGAAGCAGGCATACAGACTTATGAAGATAGACAAAAGGCAGATAGAGATAGCCACACAGACCACCTATCTATCGTTTGTCTGACAGACAAACCGAAGGTCTCAGATGGACTGACAGACAGACAGATGGACGTCTAAAAAAACTCTCTTTCGTATGAGGGGAGCGTGTATGGGTTGTGCCAGTTACAAACTTATCTAACCGGCCGGGGGCGCCATGCCTTCTCCTTGACTATTTCCAAGGGGACCCCATAGTCCTACGCAATAAAAATGTTATTTCCGTAAATATGATGAATTCCTTATTTTACCCTTTTTTAAGCTGACAATGCCAGGAATTGTCCAACATTTGAGAACTTACAAACCATATGGCAACCTTATAAGTGGTAAACATAAAATCAATTACATTTATTAATTATGAAATTAAAGTTGTAATTTCATTCCCCCTGTAGTAGGTCTTATCTATTAGTTAAATATGGCAAATGAAAATAATAACGTTTTATGAAAAGTGCGCCCAGAAAGACTGTCCCCCTCTTGTTATAGGCTGTCCACGTTCACAATCATCAAGAATTTAATGTGAGTTTAAAATAGTTATCAAGGAAATTCGGTAGAAAAAATATCATGATGATTGAAAATATCAGTCCCATTTCTCTACTTTTTAAGCAAGAGGAAAACTGAACTGAGTCAGACTTACAGGCAGGAGTCAGTTTGACTAATTTGGATTCTTTGCGAAATCCAAAAGTCCGAATCTAGCTAATTCTCGTAAACGTTCATTCATGTTCATATTATTGAAAATTAGAGGATAATTCTGAAGTAGAGACAGCTTGGAAGCATACTTGAGACTTGACCCGAATGAAGGTGACATAGTATTTGGCCAACACGAGATACCTTTAGCTACGGCAGGTAATGTACGTTACGTGACAAGAAGTAGAAGATATGTGATAATCAGATAGTTGGTGGAAAGGCAAGCGAAAGAAAATGTACGTAGTATCGAGGTTATGTCTCTCACACATTTCCATTCCACAATATCACCAAATCTAACCTCACTATACAGTGAAAGCTGTTCAAACCGCCACATAGAATAATCGGTCACCTTCTTTAGCGGTCATTTTTACGTTGAATCAGTTGATTTTTCCAGAAGTTTCGTGTAAATATTCACTCTTTTTAGCGGCTACCTGGTTAAGTGTCTAACGGTGAGTCTCTTTTCGTAGACTGACCTTAATTAGGTGGACACCTCAAGCGAATTGAATTTTAGTGTAATAACAAGTGGATAAGTGATGGGGATTATAGTTAATTTAATATATCTTCCGGCGATGAGAAGTCTAACTATTCTCTAACTATTCAAATAATGACAAAAAAAGTAGCTTATATTGCACGAGGATTAACTCATGTTTCAGGTAACATAAGACAATTTAACAAATGTCTCTTAAAAAACGCGATCGCTTCGCTCACTTTACTACATCTCTAAAGTTTCGTTGTCCGTGTTCCCGAAACTGTTAAGGTCTTGAAGAATAAGCCACGTGCGTAAATCCGATGTGATTTTCATTCGATAACTCCTTTGCCCTGCTGTAAAGTTTTCAAATAAGCGAATTGAATCTTAAACACCAATTTGGTGAAGATGAAAAGTGAGTTCTTCGACTAAGAAAATGGGTGAGAAGTCGAGAGATTTTTGGTATTACTCAAGAGTATGCAAATGATTCTAAATACCTTAGTTAAATTGTATTTAGTCATTTATAGTAATTAAAAATGTTAAAGAGATCATACATCATTCTGTAGTAATTAGCACAAAATTGATTCTAGTAACCTTTCAACCATAATCAAGAGGTTACCTCTATTAACGACCAATTCTTGCTGGATTGATTAATTGATTGTTAGTGATTCCGGAATGCTTCAACTACTAGGGTGTCCTTAGTTCCGTAAGTGTTGTGCATGTTTTAGCTCGGGAGGTGGCGGTGCTCTTCCCAAGCTGGATGGTGAGATGTGGGGACCGTCGGCTAGCGGGGTTTCCCCCACCTGGTATCTCCCACCAGCGAGGCACCTCTCCGCCCGTGTCGAGCTCTAAGCTCCCAACCGGTCTCCCGGCATGTGCGGTAGTATTGTGCATGTTAGTGCGTGTCTAAGGGGAGAGGATAGGACAAGGGTAGGAAAGATTGCACGCGGTCCGTGGCCCGTTTGTTAGGGATACTAGTCCGGCATTCGTCTGATGTTGATCGGAGAAACCACTGAAAACTACCGATCAGAGTAGCCGGCCGCTAGAATTCTCCTCCAGTCAGCGACTGAATTTGACCTAGCTGACAAGCTAGAGTAGAAAATCCCGACACCGTCGGGACTCGAACCTAGGACCTCCCGGTCATGAATTGGATCTAATAGAAATTACAGTAGATGGAAGTCGTATAATCAAGAATAATAACTTTAAAGGATTAAAGGTTGAAATTAAAAAGTAAAGAATTATTACCTTTCTCGCCATTATTGAATTATAGTTAATAGGGTAATTAAAACTCCGTTTGAAATAATAATAAACTTATATTCACAGCATGCGTCAGTTGATACTTCGTTAGACGTTTCCGACTTGGCAACGAGACTCCTTCGGTCTTCGAGATTTACAAAAAATTACCTTTAGTCTCTGCAACGCGTTATTTCTAACTCATTTATATGCCCCAAAACTTCGTGCAAACACGCCAGACGACTCAAACTCAATCAACTTATTTTAAACAGCGCCCTGTGGATAAAGCCAACACCAGCCCATTTAAGTTTTAAATTATCTAGCAATCGTCATTCATATAGGTGTATCCATAAAATTTGACTCCAAATAGGTGTATCCAAAAATGACGACTGGTAATATTAGCCATATATTGGACGTAAGCTGCATCAGGTACTATTTCTGCTCTTATACTGTGTTTTTCTATGAATACGTTTGTTAAGTTTGGATCACGATATTTTGTTTTGAGGGAAATTCCAAGACATTTATTTATATATTAAAACGACGGTAAACATTATGTAGCCGTCACAAATGCCCTCATGAAAATGATATCTGTTCATAAGAGTATCATCACTTCCTCCTCACCAGCTATTTCTCTCTATCTATTTATTATCATTGAATTTATCATTACCATTCTAGAGGAGACTTTGAAATATTTATAATATCATCAAGTAAACAGTGTGAATTGTGGTTTATGACAAGCAAAATAACGTGCCTTATCGCATACGCATTACATTATTTCATGAAAAACAAACAGAAAACGGTAAATAACTAGAAATCGTGATAATAAAGTTAAGTTTAGAGAAAAGAAATAAAAAGAATTTTGGAAAAATGTCCGAAACAAAATGTTCTCTTCTCTATTACACACAATAAAGATTGGAAAATTATTTTTGTAGAGAAAGTGCATTTCTAAAGAAATGTACTTATAAAACAGAATGCATCTTGAGATTATATTTTTAGTAGTCCAAAAGTAAAATATTATTCAAGCTGAATAGAAATACGATAATTACCAAAACATAAGATGATTAATAGTATGGTTATAAATAAAATAGATTTAGATAAAATTCCTTTGAGAAGTTGAACAGTCTCGTTTTTAGGGCAAATTGCATGGAAAATGTTTTCACAGTTGTACTAATACACGTTATCTAATCACGCATTATCATACTTTGGAATGGAGGTTATGTTTTTCGACATTTTCATTGTAAAAGTCTCAAATGCTGAGAGATTTCTTACAGATGCTGAAATTAAAAGAATTTTCTTGCGTATCGCATCTAAATATGATAATTTTTATTTTAAAAAGTTAGGGGATATTAATAATTTTCTCTTACTTTTAAAAATAAGTTTATTTCATAAGGTATTGCAATTGCGCCATTTAAATAATTAAAAAATCAAATGATGTATTCAGACTTATAACAGGTTACGGTAATGTTAATATAACAGTTTTTGTTTCTTTTATGAGAAAAATGAAATCAATTCAGGTTTTTTCAAAGTAGTTGGAACAATATTTAGAGGTCTCTTTCTGAGAGAAATTGAGAAAATCATTGTAATACGTAATGCTGGAATAATGATAGACAAAAATTACGAACAAAGATAAGAATATTTGTAATTAAAATATAAAAAATAAGTAGCGATCACATCACTACTTCAGTCATAAAATATAATTAACAGAATGTATTAGCTCGTGATATTTTGTTATGGCTGACAACTCTATATTTATTGTCATTATAAGTGTGTAAAGCGTGGATGTATGTCTGAAATTGTTGATGAATCCTCAATTACGTTATGCATTGGTACCTGATAGTCCCAACGAGGAAATCTCTCCTCGCCCTCTGTGAACTCGAATGGGAATAGTTTCGCTCCATGTCCCAAAATCGGCACCTGCAGGCCTTAGAAGACCATCCCAACTGTTTAAACATATTACATCAGAAAATAATCTACGACTTTCTGTGGAGGTAAAATAGCATCCGTTTAGGGCCGAAGCTCACGGACAGGGCCCCGAGTACGAGACATGACACACAAGAAGAGCACAAGGCAAGGAAAATAATGGAAATTATGGAAAATAATTTTTCAAGGAAATCAAAGGCAACGTAGTGGGCATGTTCTTCATTGTCTAGCATTACATGTGACATTATTCTGTGGCATTTTCTAGATTGGTACCCTAAAATATATTAAAAGCATGACAAAATATTCCGGAAGTGATTAGAGGAAGTAATACACATCTGATAAGTTATATCAATTGACTTAAGTAAAAGTAAATTAACTCAATAAAATATTGAACTATACTTGTTTTTGTTAAACTTCCTAATAGATAGTTTTTTTGTCAACTATCTTGAAGCCAGATGACTCTTAATACCATCCCTGTGTAAGTTAATTTGTAGGTATTAATTTAGAACAGTTTGACATCAAACGCCATCTGAACTAAGACAAACGAAAAAATCTGAAACTTAAAAATCTAAAACTAAGTAAATACTCGTTTCGAAAGAGAAGATACGAACAATATTTTTCTATTACTCAAACACAAGCATTATCAAAAACTTGAGATCACGAGGAGATCTGCGACGAGATAAAAAATCCATCGGCACAAAATTCTCGCAGAGGAGAAGTTAATTTAAAACCGAGTTACGTGTTGACTGAAATGAGACAAGACAAAATCCCATTGAATCAAGACATTCAGAATTTCAGTGAAAAACCTAAAATTAGCTAATACGTGTTACAAAAGGACAGAAACGAACGATAATTTCTTTATTTTTCAAAAGCAGACCTTTGAAAAAAATCGAAAACTTTTGACTCGTTCTGTGAGGAGAGTGAATGGCTTTTCATTTGATTGTACTGCCTTTTCGAATGAATTCGATTCAGTGGCTGAATGCGTATCCGCTTGATTGCCTGTCCATCGCCTTTTTGCTTAGAGCAAGCCGTAGTGTTCCCGCGTAGTGAAGCGCTCAATCAGATACACGAGGCAGCTCAATGAATGAAATGATTGTTCCATGATTTTTATTGAACTTCACCTCGTAATAACTTCGCAAGTTATTACATTTTACAATTGAATGAAGACTCATTAAAGAAAGCTATTTTCATTCTCTTTTTCCAGGCTGTAAACAAGTGTAATTATTTATTTCCATGCTAGTGAAAGATAAGGGAATGTAAATTGGTAAGATGACAGGTCTGCCTTAATGGAATACAGATATTGAATTGAAATGTTGCCGAAAGGGAGCTATTATTGTAACATTGACTTCTTGTACCATGACAAGGGTGAATTTCTGAGAAACCTGCAATCGCCGAGGTGCGGCATTTCTACTGAATAAACAGTGGAATTATTTGCCTTATATCAGTCAACCTTCAACCACACAACAATGACAGAAGTTAAGTTGTAGTTATCTGGTTCCAGAATTAGAATTGTGAAAGCAAATATAAGGACTTAATGTAGTATCAATTAGAACAATATCAAACATTTGTTCTGTATTCCTTCAAACTCCAATCTTATATATTTTTTGTATTTTATCAAGGTTGTTATGAAAAAATGTCAGGTCAATAAAGCATACATTATTTGTTTTTACAGTAATATTTCTCAACATCATATTTACATATGCTTATGACCATATACTTACATCTTTAATCAAATGTAACTTGCTAAAATGGTTTTTAATCAATTTAATTAGAATAATTGAGTTCTATAAAACATTCATTAAACTAACTTAAATGTTCTTAAACACTGAGACAGTAAAGAAGATATTTACTCAATAGTCCCAGTCACTGGGAATGCATAAGATGAAAATACTAGTGCATAGTTTCCAATATCAAGAAGCGGAAAATTAAACTTACAAACTACTCATTTTTTATTTACATCGATATTATTATAATAATGTAATGTCAAGTGGAAAAATCTGAGTTAATCTAAGTGTTGCTTCCAGTGGATTATTACATTTAATATATAAAACAGTTTTAATTGAATGTTTATCACCTTATCAGATAGCTAAACTTATTGAAATACAACATGAATGTAAATTTTCAACCATTTTATGCAAATTAATTTTACCACATATTTTCCCAAATGTTCACATTGATCGCTTGTATCAAAATGGTATACAATAAGGAATCCGTTTCTAGCTCTATTGCATAAATAATGATTTAGTATAATCAATACAATTAGTATATCTCATACGTCCAATATGTTCAAAATAAAAATTACATAAACAACGTGCCAATATAATGGCACTGGTGTTCAAAATTATATCCTCATGTGAAAAATAGCCGAATTCTTCTATTTTCTCTAGACAACTCAATTTATATGGCAATAACGAGAAAGGTAAGGCTTCTTGTAGTATTTGCCTAGACAGAAAACATCTCATCTGCACGGCTCACGTTGCGAGCACACTTAAACCGGTGTGCGCAGACCAGCCGCGGAGACTAGCTATCAGTTCCGTATCGGATCTCTTCATGAGGAGCTCATCCAGATAGCAATTTATGGGTTACAGCCAGCGGTGCAGGCGGCGGCTGCACCATTTAATGATGGCTCCCAGCACACCGGCGTCCAGAAAGAGGAAACGCGGTGGATTCCGAACGCGTCGTAACCAACAACTGCCAATAAATTACACCGCCGGGCAGTAAATGCTGGATCAATCAGGCGAAAACGCAACGGCTTTAATGGACGAACCCCTGTGTATTTAGTACGTCACCGCTCCAATATACTCGCGACGTGTTCACGGTAACCCCCATTCACAATGCGAAACACACGTGAAACACAGCCGAGTAATTTCGTGGGTGGATAGTATTGGCGCGGAAACAAGCTATGGACGGGAGCTTTCAAAAATGTTACCTATGAAGGCACTGAGTATACGCCGCACTGTTCAATGAATGCCGGACGTAGAGAATGCATTGCCTAGCATACAAACGCGCGTTAGGAAGAAATTGTAATCGAATTTCACCAACAAGGGGGAACAACGAAAACAAAAACATCAACACAAACAAGAACAACAATAACAACAACAAACCAGCAAATCCAACTCCAAGAGACACGATGACACACAAAGAGCAGGACAGTATTTACAAGGAACACACCGATGCAGTCTCCGACGTGCTGGATGATGGAAATTACACACACACAAAAAGAACGACAACTTCCGGGAAGAATTTGACAGCAATCCTAGGCATTAAAATTTAGTTTCTGTTTTTTACACACATATTATTTAACACATCTACAACGTATCTACGAAGGAGCAACAGGATGCGAAGTTCACTTACCATAAGGTGGAATCAACTGTCTAGTGCGAGTCTTCGCAGCTCACGTTAAACATCTCGAGCGGCACGGACACGCCGGGTGGCGTCAGCCAGGGGCGCTGTGGCGGCGTCGGGGGCCGGGCTGAGCGGGTGCGTGGGAGTCCTTCCGAAAAGTGCGTGGCCGCTGCGTGCGGCCAGGCAGGTGGCTGGGCGGTGCGGGGGCGGCCCGCGCGCCGAGCTGGGGCGAGCTGAGGCGAACGATGCGACGGCGCGCAGTGTGGCGGCTCGGCGAGTCCTCAGCCGATTGATCACTACGCCGGGCTCGCTTATCGCGCGACGCGGCGGCGGCGGTGGTGGTGGTGAGGGGTGGGGGGCGGCGGGTGGGGACGGAGGAAGGGGCCCCTCCGCGACCGGCGGCGGGGAAACAGCAGCGGCAGTAGTGCCGGGCAGCCCAAGGACGTGGACCTACGAGGTCCTCCACACTCGCCCCTGGCGCAGTAGGATCGGTGGCGGACGGTTCGGGCAGCGCGCAGCAGTGACGTCACTGACGCAGCCTGCGCCGAGCGCTCGCGGGCGGGCGGGCAGGGGTGGGTGGGTGGGTGGGTGAGGGAGGGGCAGGCGCGGCGGCGGGTGGGGTGCGGAGGGGGCGGCGCGGAGGGGTGCGCGCGCCGGCGCAAGCCCCTCCTCGCCGCTTCGCAGGCTTGCCAACCTCCCGGGCGCGCTGTCTCGCTCGCACGCTCCCCGGCTCTCGCCGTCGCGCGCGCGCCGTGCGCCGTGGCATGGCGTGGCGCGGCGGGGCAGCGTGGGCGTGCGAGGGCGTGTGAATGGTTGCGTGCGCGGGTGAATGGCGCGTACGCGGAGGCGTCGCGCGGGGCCGCGAGGGCGGGCGGGAGGGGGGCGGGGCACGGGCGCGGCCGTTCCCGCAAGGGCCGGGCGGCCGCAGGGGGCGCCGCCGCGGAGTTTCGCGCATAAGAAGACGACGCGACACGCGCGACCGCGCGACGCAGCCGTGTCGTCGAGCGGCGCGCCCTCTCGCCTCCCTCAGGGCCGTGACGCGTCGCGCGCTCAGCTGTGCGAATGCCACGTTGCTAGGAGACCGCGCAGTCACGTGCCCTTTGCTGCGCCGGGATCGGACCTGTGACGGCGGAAGGCGCGGCTGCGGTTGCAGTGGGATTGCGTGGAAACCAACGAAACGATCGAGACGATCAGTAAGAACGGGACGAATGGGACGAGTGGGACGAAGAAACAAATTGGACAATGAGAACGATTGGGACAAGCTGCACGAGTCTGCTTCGGGCAGGGAAAGCAGGAATGTATGGAGACAGTGCGGGGACGAGACAGACGAGGTGCAGTCCGACGGACAGGGAGAGGAATGGAGGTAATGGGCAGGGAGAGAGTGGTGGTAATGGGCAGGGAGAGGGCAAAGGTAATGACCTGGGAGAGGGCAGAGGTGACAGGTGAGGATAGGGCTGGAGGTAATGGACAGGTAGAGGACAAATCTCGCCGGCAGTGAGAGGGTGGAGGCCATGGGCGCGGAGAAGTAGAGGTAATGGGCAGGGTGGTAGACGAAAGTAATGGGCAGTGAGAGGAGGGAGTAATGAGTAGTGAGAAGGCGGAAGATAATGGACAGGGAGAGGTTGAAGGCAATGGGCAGGGTGAGCACGGGGTAATGGGCAGGGAGAGAGCGGTAATAGGCCTGTGACGGCGGAAGGTGCGGCTGCAGTTGCAGAGGGAACGCGCGGAAACGAACGAAACGAACCAGACAATCGAAACTATCAGTAAGAACGGGATGAATGGTATGAACAAAGGAAATGGGCAGGAAGACGGTGGAGGTAATGAGCAGAGAGAGGGCGAACGTGGCAGGCAGGGAGAGGTTGGAGACAATGGGGGCGGAGAAGGCACAGGTAAATGGACAGGGAGAGGGCGAAGCTATATTTCAGGGAAAGGGACACAGGTAATGGGTAGGGAGAGAGCTGAGGTAATGGGCAGGGAGAGGGCGGATGTGATAGCCAGGGAGAGTGTGGAGGCAATGGATGCAGAGAAGGAAGAGGCAATGTGCAGGGTGAGGGCAAAGCTAATTTGCAGAGAAAGATTGCAGGTAATGGGCAGGGAGAGGCCGGATGTGACAGGCACGGAGAGTGTGGCGGTAATAGGTGCGGAGAAGGCAGAGGTAATGGGCAGGGAGAGAGCTGAGGTAATGGGCAGTGAGAGGTCGGATGTGACAGGCAGTGCGAGGGCCGAGGAAATGGGCACGAAGAAGGCGGAGGTGACAGGCCGTGTTAGGGCTGGGGTGACGGGCAGGGAGGTGGCGGACGCGAGGGACGAGGCGGAGGTGACGAGCGGGCCGACGGGGTTCGATCCGGGCCCTCTAGGCCCGGCGCCCCGCACGGGGTCCCTCGACTCGGAATGCGCTAATGGAATATTCGATTGCGTCGAAAGCTACCGCCGCCCCCGCCCCCGCCCCGCCCCCGCGCCGTTGCTGCCTAATGCACGCGGCCTCTGTTAATAAACCGCACTCTGCGCGCGTCGGCGGACCCGCGCGGGAAGCAGGAACGATACCCTGCTAAATGACCTGGAGCCCGCTGCAATTACCATGTCACGGCCCGAACACGATGTACGCCCACGTCATTACAGCGCGCTGGCCGGCTTACGATCGCCGCTGGAAGTCGCGTGTTTTCTCGCTTAAGCGCTCGCTGAATGCAGTTGGCCGGGCGTGAAAGATTAATCGGTTGCCGATTTGTGGAGATGATAGGGCGCTGGGACGCGGCTAGCAGTTTTTTTGACATAGAAATCAAAGTTGTATTTTGCTGGATTATTTAATTCTTTTATCCACTTTGGTTAAAGTCAAAGATTATGCCATTATAATCAACTTACACCGGATCATACCCAATTGCAGTTTAAATAAATGTATGTATATATGTATTAATCCATAAACCATTGCTCTAAAAAAACAAAGCTGTTCATCCAATCTTGTGAACAAAGAATATACATTTTATTATTTGTTATTTAGGGAAAGTCTTGAGAAAAAACAAACATTTTTCTCAGAAATCAAATTACGTGTCCCGCAAAACATACTAAACAGTAATCAGTTTCGTAATGAAGCACTTTAACGCCCTAGTGTGGTAATGCAGTTCATTCATTAAGGTGGTAAAGAAATGGTGTACTTTGTCACTCTTCTTTTCAAAATATATTGACTTCTTTGTCTTGTATCCTTCACTTTTCCTCTTTAAAAGCGCTAATGACTCAGTAAACTTATTAATATCAATATTTTCACTAAGCGATATTAGTCTTTAGCATAAAGTAGAGGATCCAGACTACTTGGTTTCTCCTTTTCTGACTTGCCAGAAAAGTAAGCAATCAAAACCTTTTGCCGATATGGAATAAACGGTTTTTACACCAATGTTTGCAAATTAAATACTCACGCTCATATTTCTTTCTTGTTTTGTGGATAACAATGTTTCTATAGCAGCAGTTGCTGCTATTTGTATTTCCGAATCCGAACTATATTCTCTAGTGTGAAAAGTATACATCAAGTGAGTTTCAATTGTTCTCCTTGTTGAGAACAGTGTCGACACTTATACGAGAAAAAAATGAGAAGACTAAATGAAGGCGTGGGACGAAGTTTCACATTAAATCTAACAAATTTTTATGGTGGATAAAAAGTTGTACGATATTGTAAGCCTACTTGTCGTAACACATGATTTCAATACTCAATTGGTTACCAAACTCGGCCAAACGGCTTTGTTTGGCAATTTTCCAATCTCGTTTTGTAATCAGATGTTTTACAAAACTTATATCGTGAAACGATTAAAACTGCCCTATTAGATGAATGAAGATATTGTTGAGAAATTTCTTTAATACGTCAACAATATTGGAATAATTGTTCTCTTACATACACCATTTTATTGGTTGTGTTTGGCGTTGGAATTACTAACATATTAATAAAGTATATTTTGTTAAGTTTTTGATCTTCATATATTTCTATTCGATTACAATAGTATAATCTATTGATGGCTGAGGTATTGTATCTTAATTGTCAATTCAATTACACCCATTTTACAATATTCACTTTTCGAATTAGTGACTTTCTGTGAGATATTATTTGAATAATAATAATGTCATCACAGTTTATTCACTATCCAAAATATTTGAAAAATTGTTATTGAAACGTTTAAATGCGTATCTTCTCTCAACATTAGCTCTTTCACATGATCAATTTGGCTTTAAAACTCACAACACAACAACTCACCAGTTGTTTAGGGTTACGAAACTAATTGCAAATGGTTTTCATGAGCCCAACATATTACGTACTTTAATGGAGGCAGGTCTAAAATGTTATGACCGACTTCGAAGGCGGCCTCGTGAAGCTCTATCTCAGCAATCAGATAGAATTGAAATGGTGAAAGTAGTATACAATTGCTCGAAGCAGCGTGATATTCTTCTCAGAGACAAAGAATTTATTATTCATTTGCAACAAGTTGTTGTGTTGCAAATAGAAATGGAAAATATTTTACATCCATTGGAACAATGCATTGAGAAAGTTCAAGAACTAAGGTTAAAAATCTGCCAATGTCAGAAAACTGTCAGTGTTTAGTTTGTGAGCAATTACATTTCTGAGCGGACGCTTTATTTGCTCTATATGTGTCTTTTGAAATAATGGACAGAAAACGGGATCACAAAAAAATGTGTCATATTTGTGTTGAACAATTGAAGAAATGGAATCAAAGGAAGAAAATTAACATGTCTTGTGCTGTTTCAATTATCTGACATGAACCTCGAAATCTTGTGTATTATTGTTATTTTTGTGTATGTGACGTTGCACTGTTAGTTTATTTCGTGACGTTTCTAAAGCATTTGATAAAGTCTGGCAACAAGGTCTCCTCTACAATCTACAAGATATGCGTACCCAGATATATCTATTCAACATATTAAAAAACTTTCTTACTGACCTCCTTTTTGCTGTTAAAATTCATATATCTCTTTCTTCACAACGACCGATAATATGAGGAATACCTCGAAGATCTATACTCTCTACTTTACTTTTAACATGTATACGTCTGATTATATTTATGTTTTAAAATTCTTTTAACTTAACTAAAAATTCTTCTAAGTTATACTCTTTGCAAGGTTTGCTGAAGAGTGGGTTATGAAATGTATTAATTGCACTGGTCTGCATGATTCTGTTTTTTTTTTCTAAATACGTCGTCTTTATACAGTCTGTTGAAGTAAAGCGAATATAAAATTCGTTATTGAAATTATGTTTGGCAACATTGTAGCACGCAAACATATTTTTATTACATTTACATCAATTCCTGTTGAGTATACTATCAGTTATTAGTTAGTGAGCAGTTACATTTCTGAGTGGACGCTCGATGTGTGTCTTTTGAAATAAGGACAGAAAACGGGCTCCCAAAAAAGTGTGTCATATTTGTGTTGAACAATTGCAGAAATGGAGTCAACGGAAGTAAATTAGCGTGTCTTTTGCTGTTCCAATGATCTGGCATGAACCTCGAAATCTTGTATAATATTGTAATTTTTTGTGTATGTGACGTTGCAGGCTACAGTTAAAAAACTGAAAAATATCTTTTATCCAAATCTCTTGCCAGCAAAAAAAAATCGTCGCTTTTTAACCAGGTTTTCATGTTCCTTCTACGTAAGAAACATTTGAAAACGAATCATCTTCAGACTCTGAAAACAATTGTAGTGACTCAGGTCCAGTTCAAAAAGAGGACGTCAAGCGGTCTCAACAGTTCTCTAGGAATATCTAATGCACATATTAAAGAGGGAATATTTGTTAGGCCACATGTAAGGAAGTTACCATATATGAAGACCCAATGACACAGACCAAAAAACAATCAAGAACGGCTATCAAAGAAGTCATTAAAAACTTCCTGGGAAATTAAAATTATCCAAATTATAAAAATATGGTAAAAAATATGCTTGAAAAGTTTAGACAGCAACGATGTAATATCAGAGTTGAGGTACATTTCCTACACTCTCACTTGTTTTTTTGTTTGTTTTTTCAAAAAATCTTGGTTATGTCAGTGAGAAGCAGGGTGAAAGGTTTCACCAAGACATCAAGGAGATAGAACAGTGTTTTCAGGGAAGGAAGAATGTGAGTATGTTAGCAAACTATTGCTGGTCATTGGCAAGAGTTGAAAAAATATTTTTCACACAAAGAAATCTAAAAAGCGTTCTTTAAAAAATAATTATAAAATATTATTGAAGTCCAAATAAATGAGATTACATGATCGCAGTGCTCAAACATTGTTTCTATTAAATATTTTGTTGATTTATTGCATTTAAAAAATGTATTTGTGTCGGAAGTAAAGCTGTACTTTTCTTCTTGTATATAACTGACACATGATGGATGAAAATGGATATCAAATGTATATTCAGCGTCACATTAAAGTTATTCACCTATTAAAAAAAACTCAGACAAAAAGTTAAAATTTGGAAACCAATATTACCTTTTGGAATTTTTCAATACAGATTATTAGAAAATGAGATATTATAAAATGAAAACTTTTTGGCCATTTTCATTTTATTTCGAAAACCTATTAGGAATTCTGAATATTTTATCCATTTAAACAGGAATCTGTGTGAAATATTTTTTGTAGTTCATTTATTGGAAATATAACATACATTACAGGATAATATGTAACTACGTCGAAGCCCTTCAAGACATTTCAAAACAAAAATACTACCTGACTACCACACCAGGCTACCAAACCCCATTTCAGACTTCGGCATTACATGACTTGGAAAGGTGCCACATAAAATCGCTCGCAACCCCGGATCTACGCTAATTTCCTCTGCACAAAAATACTCAATTATCCTAAAATGTACTGTTATATATTTGTCTTTTATATTTTTTCTCACCGGTATATGTTTTGATACGCTCACTGCAACCAGTTCTGTACGCATTTTGCCAATCTCTAATTACCCTTTCCATAGCAGACCGAACATTTCCAATACATTTTTGTAATGATTTTATGATGTGAAACCTATTACTCTTGATATGTTCCGGGCAAGAGTTATATTTCTGTATCACCAGTTTTAGTTCCCCATTCCCATCCACATTTCACTCCCGTGTGTTCATGGAATATCAATTTAGGAGGATGCGAATTAAATTTTCTTCATCGTTACAAAGCACAGAGATACCGTTGCCATAGTACGTAGCGACATTTCACAACTCTAAGCCACACTTAACATTCTTACTTCCCTTCCAAGTGTGGGTATATCTTTGACAACTACATACAGAATCAGTATTAATTTCTACAATGAGACAGTTTTTCGGATACTTCTGATAGGATCTTCCCTTATTCCTATTTATCCCTTATTCCTATCCCTTTCTTAAGAATATAAACGATTAACCATTGCACTTTTATTCTCTTGTTCCCAATAATGTTGGCTACTGTGCGAAAGATTTCAACAACGTCCGCAACTTGTAAAAGAGCACAGAGAACGGAAGACATTCAACCAAACACTTTTCATGAAGGCAAGACCTCAAAGACACTTGAAATAAGGAGCAGAGGGGTTCATATCTGGCAATTGTGTTTAGAGAAGCCGATACACAGACCAACATATGTAGATTGTCGAGAGACATACAGACATGCAGGCGGTCTGTGTTTCTGACGAACGGACGGTCTCTCCATCTGACAGACCGACAGGCGGACGTTAAAAACGCTATTTCGGTGCCAGGTAACCGGTTATGTGTCGCGTATGTGTTGAACCAGTTACAAAATTATCTAACCAAATTCCGAAATGAGATGTGCATCATTATGCGTGCGCACCCTGTTCATAGGCAATCCGCAACACATACGCGTCGTGAGTGATACAAAAGATTTCAAGAAACTTCGTTACTTCCCCTAGACGTCATTTCAAAATGAAGCTGGAAAACATCCGTAAAAACTAAATATCTGATTGATTGAAATACATTGATTTCTTATAAAATTCTTGTAAGAGTTGACTGAAATACATGTATAGAGACAGCACAAATTGAATTTTTAATGTTATCTCTACATTTTCAAAAATTCCCAGTTACATTTTTTGATACCCTTCGTACAACTACACTATTGCATACAGATATTCTTTCTTCAAAGTAAATTTGTTTCCCATAATTAGTTTTATAATTAATGTTATATAAATTTGTTTTATAATACTGGTATTTTCCCAATATAAACACAACATGAAAGTTAACAAAAACATTTTGTTCAATATTGTATTCTAGAATATTTTTTAGAGTAGATAATTTTGAGAAAATTGCGCGTTACTGAGTGGGATGCTGATATATTTTGATGCTAAAGTAAATTTGTTTGCATTGCATTGCGATGAATGGTGTCAAAGTAATTAAAACGCAATTTAAACACTGCAGAGAACATTAAGGCCGCATAAGCATAAAATATCGATTTTTGTTATCTTACTAGTTTCATCAAATTAATATTAATAGTAAAAGTAAAATAAAAGTAACATTTTTACAAATAAAATAGAACTATCGAATGAGTCTATCTCGTAGAACACGAGTAGTGGCTGACGAGCTCATATACGTGAATAAGACTGTGGGTCCGAAACCCACGTAAGACATGGATGTTCCAGTGGTGGTGTGGGGGGCATTCCCAGTCCCTCGTGTTTCACATCAGTACCTTAATTCTTTCGTAATCCCTTGCTCTGACAGATAACTGTATGCCTAATTTAGGACATCTAGAACAACGGCACAGGCAATGAAATGTGGCCAAGGGATACCATGGGCAAAAATGAGTTGGTAAGGGGCCGAGACAAGCTGATGGGATATTCGGGGAGTGAGAAGGCGCTCTTCATTGGGAATGACTTCAGAGGAAAGATAGGCACCGGGAGAGGCATTAGACGTCAAGAGATGACAGGTAGGAAGACGACGAGGCAAAACCGAGAAACTAGAGGAAACTAACTATACTTCGGTTTTTCTTTCTTGGCGCGTGAGGGTGTCATCAAATGGAATATCTCACGGTATTTCGCGTCGTTCTCGGTTGTGCCGCTAGAAGTCGCATGATCGCGACTATATCGAGAAGTGCTGTCAATCATGCGACTCCTAGCGGCACAACCGAGAACGACGCGAAATACCGTGAGATATTCCATTTTGATGACACATTCCCATGCGCCATGAAAGAAAAACCGAAGTATATAGCTCGACAATTCAGAAAAAAACATCATGGAATCGCTTACCTTAGGAGGCGTGGACAAGCCATCCCCCACTGCTCGCGAGTGAGAGCTCAGTTGAACTCAAGGACCCCCTGCTACGACAACTGATTCGTTCTTGCAACTTTCTTCTCATGCTTCAACACTCTAGGGTTCGGGACGTTCGTCAAGGCCAGGCTGTCTTCTCCTTGCCAGTCCAGGCCGTGGCGGCGCCGGCGGCTCCTCCTCAGACGGGCAAGAGGGAACTTTCCCCAACGCCACTTTTCGCCCAGTACCAGAAATTCTGCACCATTCTGTGGCTCCATTAGTTTTATAATCTTATAGCATTATTTACATAATATAAAATCCAATTCAATTGTGTTTGCTGTTTGTTACGGCTAATCTCAGAAACCGTTGAACGGGATTTTGATGGGTTTTGCACTAAAAGGATAGATTTGTGCAAATTCATAATAGTAAGCATAATTTAACCTCTTTTCATATATATCATTATCTTCCTTGCGCTCTCTATCTCTCCCCTCTTTATCGCTCTCATATATATATATATATATATATATATGTATAATATATATATATATAAATATTATATATGCGCATGTGTGTATTGCAGGTTATGAAATAATATAATTTACGAAACGTATCACAATTTTTCATTTTATAGGATACACCAAATGTACAATTTTCTCAATGAAAGATAATTCATTTTTAGCCCTTTCAAAGACAATCTAAAAAATGTCCCCACGGAGAGCTCTGCACTTCCTCTCGCTCTAGATACGTTCCGCATATATCAGATAGCAGAGATATGATTAGAGCGCGAGTCAACAAGGAAGAATTTCGCTCCCGTAATTCATATTCACAACATGACACACTTTACGTCACATTCCGTACATATTTATGGTGTGCACGAAAGGCAATACACAGCAAAATACGGTATACTGCATTATACATTGTTGCGTTTCGCAACTAAAGCTTTGTAGACGCAGTAGACCTAGACCTGAGCGTGTGTGATACCGAAGTTTCAACGTATCTTCAATCACAAATGCTAAGAAGCAATGTTGGAACAAGCCATTGCTTTGATGGGAATTGTAGAGGCTAGCCGCACTTAATCGGTACCTAGCCGCAACCTCCTCTGATTAATTTCCAGAAAAGGTACTGATGCAGTACCTTCATACCTTAAGGGGGTAGATACAGCGTACAGCAGTTAAATTTTTACTACTTTTTCACTTTTTTGTCCATTCAAATCATCCTCCGTAGCCGTGAAAATGAACTGACACACAGAAATAGCTTTCTTCTGTTAGAAAAAATTTGCTTTTCAACTTTCAAAAAAATGTTGTTTTGAAAAAATCAGAATGTAACCAATTTTTCATGCACTGATTTCGTATTTCCCTGATAACTCAAATATTTGAAGAGTTTTACCGATTTCTTCTTTCGATTTGTTGTAAATACTCACAGGTAAAAAACCATGCCCTTTCATTTAGATTTATGAATAAATCATATTTTTAATTTGAATCCAAAATTAATACATTGATTATTAATATTTTTTCCACAAAAACTATTAAATTGAAGTGTAGTATTTAGAATGGTTTTGTAGATAATACTTGGTTACATGCATCGTAAAAATATCATGGCTTTACGATGATTCGTTTTTGAGTTACAAGGGAAACGGGTCATAAAAACTGTAATTCTGGAAAACAAGCAACAAACATTCATAAGTTCATAAGTTCATTCATAAACATTCATAAGTTTTCCTTATCTTACTACTCTAATAGGTGTATGACGCAGCGACATACCATTTAAATCATAACTCAAAACCTATTGCAGATATCGAAATATTTTTTCACCAAAACATTCCTGAATGAATGCTTAGAAAAAAAATGTTTACACAAATCGAATGTTTTAAGATTTTAAGGTGTGTCTGCCCTCTTAAACAAAGAGTTATCTGGTCTCCATTTCTCATCCTGGTCATTCTCTTCTCATGAAGACTAATATATGATCTCATATATCCATCCTTTATGGTCCATCCCTCTTGATCTAAGAAGACTACAGGGAGTACGCGAATGAAAAGTCAGCAAAGTTTCGTAGGCAGACAGGTGATAATTTTGAGATCCGGTTATATATTTTCCACATTTTCTCAAGGGATCACTCAACGCCGACCACTGCTAGATGAAAATGCTGTCAACCAGCTGCTCCGACAACACTCATCGAACCAAGGAGCAGCATCTCTCGAAGAGCCATCGATCCCGTGCTGCCTCCACACTCGTCCCTAGGGCTTTCAAAAGGGCTAATTCCCATACCCTTATGGCACATTTCTTGAAATAAAATAACTCCAGTGGAGAGAGAAGAGCTATAAATACAAAAATGTTTTGCTAAACACTACCAGAAAATAGTGAACTTTTTCAATAAAAAATAAATAAATTTGTTCTGTGATAAGCGAGAAAGACCCCCACATTTCTTAACATGAACGGCATCGTAATATTGAGTGAATATTATGTCCATACGTGCAAATACTGTAGAGACAATACAGGACAGTTCGCCGTTCTTCCACGCAACCGATGGAAACAATTTCCCACTAGCGATCCTACTCTCTGAATCTGAATCAGTGAAATTGTCACTGATTCAATCAGTGAGAGCCGAAGTCACTGATATCTTCAGTCGAAATGGGTCGTTTCGCTGACAATCAGCGAACCTGCGAACCTTTTCATAATGACCGCCAGCATTTCACTGGTCGTCAGTGGTAAAAGTGCCGCGCCACCATCGCTCACTGATCGTTCAGTCGTCACGTGCAATTAGTGTAACAGATTTCACTTATTCAAACAGTGAAGTTTCACTGATTTAAGAAGTGGACCCGAGTTTCACTGATTTGTTTAGCTCAATTCACTGATTGTCAGTGGTAGGGTTATAACTGACACCATAAGTGAATAGTCACTGTCAATCAGTAGTTTTTCACTGATTCAGAGAGAGAGTAGGGTCAGAACCTGGTAAGCAAATGTTTTTAATTCTCCCTAACGAAATAAGACAGTTTTATCTACTCTTTCTGTGATTTAGTTATATTGAAGGGCTTAAATTAGGGAAAATTATAATGTACAATGTGTTATAATATAATGGACATAAGAACATTGAACATTTAATGAACATATAATGAAAATTATTTTCACGAATAAAATTGTTACAAATGCAAGATTTTTCTTGCCTAAACACTTCCACTGATACATTTGGCTTTTTTTCCATTTGCTTCCTTTAAAAAGCACTGTATCAATACAGTGATACCTCTGCTTTCATACAGAATATTACACCCCGTACATAAAATATTCTGCAAGTGAGTATTAATGATTTGTATTAATTGTTTTTTACGTCAAGTTTACTTTGACGTAAACAATTTAAAAAGTGTTTATTGAAAACATATTCAGTCTTAGAAAACTAATAGCGAATTCATTTGTGTAGAAAAGCGTGGCATTCACATACTGTTTAATCAGAATATGCGACTTTCTTAATTTATACTTTTCATCCAAATTCTGTTAAGCATTTCTACAACCATCATGTGGCACGGTACTACACAACCAGCCACATATATATGATTCAGCATTTTCCTGTACGAAACTTGTAGGAATATCTTCAGTGTTATCCATTTCTGCAATGTTCGTTACACATGGCATTGGGAATGGCAATGTGCAAGTAGTCTCCCAATTAAGTAATGTTATAGTTTTTAATGCATTTTATTACAAAGAGAAGTCAAATTGTATTAAACAAGCTTCATTCATGTTCAAGATTCTTTCAATTTTTACCTGTTTTTATCATGAGGAAATGTGAAGAACGAACGCGAGTTCTGCTGTATTTTATAATAAAGCCAAAAACCACAGAATTGTTTCCTGCCATACGTAGAATGATGTAAAGAACAGTATTGTAAAATATGTTTTCCAGAAATCGACTAGAAAGACAATCAAATGAAAAGAAATCAAGCAGACAACAAACACCAACAGAGCACTGGGGTTAGGGTGTATGAGTTATTACCAGGTGGCCACCAGATGGATGTTTCTCGATATATCGCGAAGTGTCCTGTATTGTCTTTATAGTATTTGATAGTGTAATTTAGGCATACAAAATGGGAGCTAAGTAAAAGAATACAAGTTGTCAGGGCGACCAGTAAATACGCAAGTCTGGGGAAGACTCGAGTATACATGGGGAAGACTCGAGTAACATGCCGGAAGAATGAAACATAGTGACATGCCGGAAGAAAGAAACAAAGCCCCTTGTAATATATAAAGAATGTGTGTGGAGAAGAATTGGCTATTCGCGATATTATTTCAGATCGAGGGAACTGTGTAGTACGGAATTGTGTTCGATATTTTCAGTTTTAATATCAGAAACTTGAAGAACGTTAAAAGTATTTTAAATATTAATTGGAGTTGGAAATGTATTTATATTTGGGGACGAAAGTACAATATGGAAAAATCGTAAATGCGTCTTGCATTCAACAATTGTTGTTGAACATTAGGTAGTCGCGAATAGATGCCCATTAGTGGTATAGAATAGAGAAGTTTTGTAGACGCGTGATAAAGTAGAGCAATTATTCGGCAAACCAGAGATGAACCAATACAATTACAGGTGACATTGTAATTCAAATTTGACATACGGAAGTATTACAGTAGGCGGGACAACAACATGAACATCGACTAAATGGAATTCAGAAAGAAGACGTGATGAACCGGAGTTCAAGAAGCCATCAATGCACGCGAATATATCAGTAAACCACGAACACTGATTTGACCTGTGCAGGAAGGATAATTCTTTTATAAAAGAAAAATTAGAAATATCAATAAGATGTGCTCATTTAAAATTAAAATTAAAAATAAATGTTTAATTTATTTTCTTGGGACAAGGCTGTAACAGTGCAAGAACTAGTTTGTAGTCAGTTGCCATTAATTGGAAATATTATTTCATTAACAGAACTTCCAAAAATCGCCGGTCTGTACAGACAGCACATCCGTATAGAGCAAGGTCAAAAGCTAGCATGTTGTATTTATATGTGAATTCCCACAAACGAGATGGTATTAAAATCAACATTATAAATAGTTCAGCATAAAGTAAAATCTATGAGCGTAGCAGGGTAAAACAATTACATAAATATTTCGAGAGTATTATCAAATTAGTTTCCAAGGCATGCCCCAGTGGAAAATAAGAGTAATTAAATTTAAATAGAGAGATTTATAAGAAATAGATGCATACATGTAGCTTTCAGTTTTTGCAAACACTACATCGAGTTTTATTCATTTTCCTATAAGTGATCAATTCCATACATTATCCTAGATCTAATCAGTTTAAATTCCGTTCCAAATAAGGAAGTTTCAAGAAAACGTTAATTTTCGTTTCTGCTCGATATATCACCGAAAAGCACGCCTACAAATAATAATACAACTTTGTACCAAAAACTTATTTTTTTCAAAGAACTCTCATTATGACAAAGTTGTAAATCTTCGTAATTTGAGCAACACACGTCATGCAATACACAATAATATATCCAATGATATTTAGCGTTGTGAAATTTTGCTATGTACTACGCACTAAGATATGTACGCAAACAAAATTAAATAATAACATTAGCAATAGCAACAGCATTGACAACAGAAACAAACCACCTCCAAAAGTAACAACATCATTATTAGTAGCAGCAGTCATCACAACACGCGGAGTCGAACACAAACGGTGAAGCGTTCGTCAGTGGCTCATGTGCATTGTAATAATTGCTTGAGTGGCAAAAAGCACGATCGTAAAAACCCTCTAGAGCGTTTTAGAGACATGGATTGCGCGACGCGCAGATGGTGTTCGTTTTCCTCTCTAAGCAGCTATGGGCTTTATCCCTTCCCCTGGTACGTGTTGGTCTAATTCCTTTCCATGCCTTTATAATTGTTCCAAGAAGAAGGTATTCTGCTGTACCTGCCTCTCTTGTTAGCCGAGGAAGCAACTGAAGCAGCAAACAAACTATACTCACGCGAACACCATCATTAGCTCCCGACCGACGAGGTATCTTACCCCCACACTGATTTTTCTTGGCGCCTATTACGCAATTGGGAGGAGACACTTAATCTTCAAATGTAGTTGTTGCCGCGTGAAGTTGAATGTCCGAATATTATAATTATTACGTAAACAGCATTGTTGGCTTAACAGTTACTTCAAACTTATGGTTATGTGATAATTTTAATCTCTTCAGCAGATGCACTGGCAGACTTATTTCGCACTATTTGATAATAAACCTAGAGGTACTACAACATCACATACATTCTCGTAATATTAAAATGTTATTGTTAAATAATATGTCAGAATTTCTGCATTTCGTCCAAATTTAGTCAGAATTTCTGCCACACGTCACTTTATCTCGTAAAATAACGAAATACGAAAAATAGATTTTTATTATAAGTTTAAATAAAAATTTGTTTTTGGCGTTGAATTCAGTGTATTATGGTATTCAGTGTATTCACAAACATATCTAATGGGTACTTTAGTCTTAAAATATACTGAAAAAGCAGTATGCGAGGAAGTAAACTAATGGTACTAAAATAGCACGTACTTTCTCGCCCACAATTTTCCAAAATTCAGGGTTTTCAGCAAACATGAAACCTCCACCATTCTATTAAACGTCCTTCACAACAGAAAAATTAAAGAAAACGTTGAAGCCATTTTTTTTGTGTTTGGAAAATGTCCCAGGGGATTCATGTAAAGTACACCCTCAATTAAAATTTTGGTTTCAAATTCAAATGGCTGCGACGTCAGCCAGATGCATTGAGGAATATCAGTTTTGGAGAAAATCGCCTGAACTGTTTAGCCGCTAGCGTTGATCACAGACGGACGGACAGATAGAAGTTTCGCCGTCACTCGATTTTTTCGGTATCAGGGACTAACAAAACATGACTTCTGACTACGCCACGTGCTAGGGGATTTTGTTTCCAAATTTAGCAAATTCGGGGGACATCAGCCAGTTCGCTTGGAGAATGTCAGTTTTAGGGAAAATCCTCCTCACAAATATAGCCGCTAGCGTTGTTCACAATCAGACGGAACGCCGTTTTGCCCTTCGATTTTTCAGTATCAAGGACCCACAAATTTGATTCTGACTACACAACGTGATAAAGAAAGTAATTTACTATAAATAGGGACAAAATTTATCCACTTTTTCGTTACCGGCTTGTTACTCGTTACATTTGAAACATTTTTCTAATTTAGCAACTGGATTTATCCCCTTTTTTGTTACCAGGCCCAAGAGTTTCTTCCAAAAGTTCGCTGCTTTTTCGCGCAGCATTACATAACCTTTTCTCTTCTCCGCAGCGAGAAACTAAAAACAGTAAAATCTGTAGGTCACGTATGGAGGAAAAATATAATTTACGCAAGTTTTCTTGAGCTCCAGAACCCCTTCCCCGCTCTTTTATTATACATAATAAAATTAGACACTGTTGAAAGTTTCAACAACGGGACGTTAGCAACATTTGAAAACCAGAAGTTTCGCTTCCGAGTTAAGAAAACTTTTTATAGGTAAATGACATAACCTAGATAGTTTGGCTAACAAACAGCCCCTCCGGTTCTTCTCCTACCACAAATGGAGAGCTCAACAAACGTGCGAGTAGTGAAACTATATGTATATCCAGAAGAAAAACAAGAAAATATTTCAACATTAGCTCAATAGATCAGAGAGACTGGACAAAACCTAATCGATGTGGGGCCCTAGAACTGGAGTGCATTACTTGACTCAAGCGTATCTATTCTTTTAAAATTTACTGTATTTCTACTCAAGTTAACTACTTCATTAAATTTAGTTGTTAAAATAAATATTATTTTCCTGTGTGATGGTCAATATAGTGTCTAATTGTGTAGAAACAGTTGTGGAGCACAACATATTTTAGCGCGGAAATCTAGGGTTTCGTCAAGCGGACTGTTCACTACGAAACGACATGCAAGCTGAATCGTATTTGACTGGTTTCAGTGTATTCATCATTGAGTGAAGACCATTGAGTGAAGATCTCTTTAGTCTATGGTACAACACTAAAAATCTGTGCAGCTGCCTCTCCTCTTTCCTTTCTCAACGCTCTCCTCTCTTCTCTCTGTCCTCCTAGCCCTCTCTCCCCTCCTCCCGTCCCTCTCTCCATTCCTCTCCTCTTGCCCTTCTTTTCTCTCCACTCCTCTCTTGCCCTTCTTTCCTCTCCACTCACCCTTCTCTCCTCTCCTCTCGCCCCCCTCTCCTCTCCCATCTTCGCGCCCTTCGCTTCTCTCCTCCCACCCCTCTCTCCACTCCTCTCCTCTTGCCCTTCTTTTCTCTCCACTCCTCTCTTGCCCTTCTCTCCTCTCCACTCACCCTTCTCTCCTCTCCTCTCGCCCCTCTCTTCTCTCCCATCCTCTCGCCCTTCGCTTCTCTCCTCTCACCCCTCTCTCTCCCCTCCTCTCCTCTTGCTCTTCTTTTCTCTCCCCTCCTCTCCTCTTGCTCTTCTTTCCTCTCCACTCACCCTTCTCTCCTCTCCTCTCGCCCCTCTCTCCTTCCCATCCTCTCGCCCTTCGCTCTCTCCCTCTCACCCCTCTTCTCCCCTCCTCTCCTCTTGCCCTTCTTTTCTCTCCACTCCTCTCCTCTTGCCCTTCTTTTCTCTCCACTCCTCTCCTCTTGCCCTTCTTTTCTCTCCACTCCTCTCCTCTTGCCCTTCTTTTCTCTCCACTCTCTCCTCTTGCCCTTCTTTTCTCTCCACTCCTCTCTTGCCCTTCTCTCCTCTCCACTCAGCCTTCTCTCCTCTCCTCTCGCCCCTCTCTTCTCTCCCATCCTCTCGCCCTTCGCTTCTCTCCTCTCACCCTCTCTCCCCTCCTCTCCTCTTGCTCTTCTTTTCTCTCCCCTCCTCTCCTCTTGCCCTTCTTTTCTCTCCACTCCTCTCTTGCCCTTCTTTCCTCTCCACTCACCCTTCTCTCCTCTCCTCTCGCCCCTCTCTCCTCTCCCATCCTCTCGCCCTTCGCTTCTCTCCTCTCACCCCTCTCTCCCCTCCTCTCCTCTTGCTCTTCTTTTCTCTCCCCTCCTCTCCTCTTGCCCTTCTTTTCTCTCCACTCCTCCTCTTGCCCTTCTTTCCTCTCCACTCACCCTTCTCTCCTCTCCTCTCGCCCCTCTCTCCTCTCCCATCCTCTCGCCCTTCGCTTCTCTCCTCTCACCCCTCTCTCCCCTCCTCTCCTCTTGCCCTTCTTTTCTCTCCACTCCTCTCCTCTTGCCCTTCTTTTCTCTCCACTCCTCTCCTCTTGCCCTTCTTTCTTATCCACTCCTCTATTCTTTTCCTTCTCTTCTCCCCTCTCGGCCCGCTCTCCTCGCTTCTCGTCACCCACCGAAGACGCCCACCCTGCCTTCAACCCCTTCCTCCACGTGTCTGCTGGCTCCGCTCACGCCGCCCACGATGCCGCCGCCCGTCCGAGATCCCCCGCGCCACGAAGGGCTGACTCCGCGGGGGCCGTGCGATGACGCGCGCGTGACGTCACCGCCTGATTAACGCACGCGTGCGTGCGTGTGACGGAAGCGTGTGCAGCTTCCGCCTGACGGGCAGATAGGGGCCGCGGCGCCGCCCCGCCCAGTGCTCCCCTGGTCCACTCCCCGAAGGTGAAGCAAGAGCTCGCCCGGGCACGGAATATTTATGTCTCCCTTTCCTGGCTATCTACGTAGGTCAGTCAAAAAGTAATAGATAGATAGATAGATATTTATTTCCGCAGATAGGTTTATGCAGCCAGGTGGCAGAACACTAAAATTTACATATTATAATTAGGAATTAAATACAATGTAACTTAAAATTATTTTAAGACAATAATATTAATAATAATATTATAACAATGATGACAATAAAGGCTTCAACAACAATAACCGCATTAATTCTACATTTAATGGCGGTCATGTACAGATATTTTTCACCAATAAATACACGACTTTTTATTACACTAAAGTCCACTCCACTTCACAACACGTCACGACACTTCAATACGAATACTACCTAAAATATAATTATATATTTAATAAAGTAATGCATTTAATAATTATTACAATACTAATAATGGTAACAGTAATTAATAATAATAATAATAATAATAATAATGTTTTAATAAACCTAATTTACTAACTAAATATCTTCGTTAATTTCCTTTTAAATCTTTGGACATCTAGAGGAAAGGGTTTCAAGGCTGTGGCAGGCAACCTATTCCAGTCCTATTGTTCTGTTTGTAAAGGAAAATTTTCCAACATCTGTTCTCTATGGCCTGAACTGAATTTTGTGCTTGTGATCCCCTCTTCTAAAGTATGTGGGTTTACTGAGCCTGGGTGTGGATATCTTCCCACGCTGGATAACCGGTATACGCTTCGTACAAAGCAGAGTCTTTTATGTCTTTTATGTAATGCGGCATTGAGTTCAGCGGAGTGATGCTGCGTTACGTGACGGACCTGTGTCTCATTTTGCGACTAGCCTTGCAGTGCAGACATCCACTGTGCATTATCATACATATTTTTTGTCTTTTATGAATGAGAATGGGCATTTCAATTTCTTCATACATGAATTCAATCACAGAAAGCTGTCTCATACGAACATAGATGTCGACAATTTTTTAAGCGACTGCTTTGGTGCCACATGTTGACGCAGATAGTTATTACTGCAGTGATTTGTAGAAAACAGTTTGAGGAATAGTTTTCAAATTCAAGTTTTTTCACTTTACTCATTTAAATAAGTAGAAAAATAGGTGGCTTTAGTATTCGACTGAACCTTGTAGTATAAATTATTCATTACATAATGTGCCTCAGACATTCACATCGTACCATAACAGTCACTGTAATAAAGTATGAGAATGAGACTGCCGTAGTTCATTTTAAAATGTTTGTTTTGATAATATTTCATTTATTATTTTCGAATTTAACGGTAAGATAATTATAAACTATAGTAATACATTTTGAAGAATCCCCTAAACTTTAAGCAGATTCGGAACAAGCATTACTATTTCTACACAAGTTTGACCGTCCATTCATGCAACCTAAAATGTACAGTGGGTGCAACAAATACTTCACGAGTTATTCATAGTTGTTATGCACTCATGAATGAATAAGCGTGCGCAAATACGCAACTCTAAAAACAAGTACTTATGTTTCATTAACATAAAAAGCTTTTCTAAGAAAAAGCAAGCATTCTCAAGAAGTGGTACTAAGTAACAAGAATAAAGTTCCATACGATCCGCCGATACTTCGGGATCGGCGAACCCCGGCCCACGGAAATCAAACTTTACGCACGCTTCATCCAACTAGTGTCACCGAGACGACGCTGACGATAATGATTATGATCAAACCCAATTTGGCGGGACTTGGTGCCTTGGAGGCAGACAATGACCCGCGGGGATCGCATAAGACCTGGGACGATGGCGCAGGCGGCGGTGCCTCCGCGCACTAACTTCCCAAAAGCAATTTCAGCTGCCGGAAGCTCACAACGGTGATGAACGACCGCGCAAAACCTATCAGTAGCACCGGATCACGCGAAAGCCACGGCGGCTCTGAAGCGGAATGACGCTGAAACCCGCCCTCCGTCTCGCACCGCCGGAGTATCGCAGGGAGGCAAAACGCGACGCGACTTTCTACGTCTTTGCACCGTCTGGTTGATTGATTAATTTTGTGATACTGGTCGAGTCAAATTCTATTGTAGTTTATCCCGTTAGTGTAGTGCCAGTTTTATGATGGGAGGTGGCGGTGTTCTCTCTCTGCTGGTTGGTGAGACATTTTACGTCTTTGCACCTTCTGGTTGATTGATTAATTTTGTGATACTGGTCGAGTCAAATTCTATTGTAGTTTATCCCGTTAGTGTAGTGCCAGTTTTATGATGGGAGGTGGCGGTGTTCTCTCTCTGCTGGTTGGTGAGACATTTTACGTCTTTGCACCTTCTGGTTGATTGATTAATTTTGTGATACTAGTCGATCCAAATTCTATTGTAGTTCATCCCGTTAGTGTAGTGCCAGTTTTATGATGGGAGGTGGCGGTGTTCTCTCTCTGCTGGTTGGTGAGACATTTTACGTCTTTGCACCTTCTGGTTGATTGATTAATTTTGTGATACTGGTCGAGTCAAATTCTATTGTAGTTTATCCCGTTAGTGTAGTGCCAGTTTTATGATGGGAGGTGGCGGTGTTCTCTCTCTGCTGGTTGGTGAGACATTTTACGTCTTTGCACCTTCTGGTTGATTGATTAATTTTGTGATACTAGTCGATCCAAATTCTATTGTAGTTCATCCCGTTAGTGTAGTGCCAGTTTTATGATGGGAGGTGGCGGTGTTCTCTCTCTGCTGGTTGGTGAGACATTTTACGTCTTTGCACCTTCTGGTTGATTGATTAATTTTGTGATACTGGACGAGTCAAATTCTATTGTAGTTTATCCCGTTAGTGTAGTGCCAGTTTTATGATGGGAGGTGGCGGTGTTCTCTCTCTGCTGGTTGGTGAGACATTTTACGTCTTTGCACCTTCTGGTTGATTGATTAATTTTGTGATACTGGTCGAGTCAAATTCTATTGTAGTTTATCCCGTTAGTGTAGTGCCAGTTTTATGATGGGAGGTGGCGGTGTTCTCTCTCTGCTGGTTGGTGAGACATTTTACGTCTTTGCACCTTCTGGTTGATTGATTAATTTTGTGATACTAGTCGATCCAAATTCTATTGTAGTTCATCCCGTTAGTGTAATGCCAGTTTTATGATGGGAGGTGGCGGTGTTCTCTCTCTGCTGGTTGGTGAGACATTTTACGTCTTTGCACCTTCTGGTTGATTGATTAATTTTGTGATACTGGTCGAGTCAAATTCTATTGTAGTTTATCCCGTTAGTGTAGTGCCAGTTTTATGATGGGAGGTGGCGGTGTTCTCTCTCTGCTGGTTGGTGAGACATTTTACGTCTTTGCACCTTCTGGTTGATTGATTAATTTTGTGATACTGGACGAGTCAAATTCTATTGTAGTTATCCGTTAGTGTAGTGCCAGTTTTATGATGGGAGGTGGCGGTGTTCTCTCTCTGCTGGTTGGTGAGACATTTTACGTCTTTGCACCTTCTGGTTGATTGATTAATTTTGTGATACTAGTCGATCCAAATTCTATTGTAGTTCATCCCGTTAGTGTAGTGCCAGTTTTATGATGGGAGGTGGCGGTGTTCTCTCTCTGCTGGTTGGTGAGACATTTTACGTCTTTGCACCTTCTGGTTGATTGATTAATTTTGTGATACTAGTCGATCCAAATTCTATTGTAGTTCATCCCGTTAGTGTAGTGCCAGTTTTATGATGGGAGGTGGCGGTGTTCTCTCTCTGCTGGTTGGTGAGACATTTTACGTCTTTGCACCTTCTGGTTGATTGATTAATTTTGTGATACTAGTCGAGCCAAATTCTATTGTAGTTCATCCCGTTAGTGTAGTGCCAGTTTTATGAAGGGAGGTGGCGGTGTTCTCTCTCTGCTGGTTGGTGAGACATTTTACGTCTTTGCACCTTCTGGTTGATTGATTAATTTTGTGATACTGGTCGAGTCAAATTCTATTGTAGTTTATCCCGTTAGTGTAGTGCCAGTTTTATGATGGGAGGTGGCGGTGTTCTCTCTCTGCTGGTTGGTGAGACATTTTACGTCTTTGCACCTTCTGGTTGATTGATTAATTTTGTGATACTAGTCGATCCAAATTCTATTGTAGTTCATCCCGTTAGTGTAGTGCCAGTTTTATGATGGGAGGTGGCGGTGTTCTCTCTCTGCTGGTTGGTGAGACATTTACGTCTTTGCACCTTCTGGTTGATTGATTAATTTTGTGATACTGGTCGAGTCAAATTCTATTGTAGTTTATCCCGTTAGTGTAGTGCCAGTTTTATGATGGGAGGTGGCGGTGTTCTCCCTCTGCTGGTTGGTGAGACATTTTACGTCTTTGCACCTTCTGGTTGATTGATTAATTTTGTGATACTAGTCGAGCCAAATTCTATTGTAGTTCATCCCGTTAGTGTAGTGCCAGTTTTATCATGGGAGGTGGCGGTGTTCTCCTTTTCTGGTTGGTGAGATCCGGCGTTGACCTATCTTCTGCTGGGTATTCCCCATTCAGGTATTCCCATCACTGGGACATTGCCCCAGCTGAGACAGACTTTGATGGACTCGAACCCTAGGGCATTCCAGTCAGAGGCACTGTTGTGACATCAGATGATTCCCTGAGCCACGTCAGCCAGTGTTATCATCTTCTACGTCCTCAAGTCCTACAAGTGTGTAACAGTTTTTGTGAACCGCTCATTGTACGCTGTCAAAGCCAGTTTTGAAATAAATATCTAATAGTTATGAAAATGTTGCGCTGTTGACATGTCACTGCAGTTTCTCTGACCGGGAGGTCTAAGGCTCGAGGATCGACGGTGGCAAGGTTTTCGATACTAATAATAACTCCTAAACGATGCGTTCTAGCACCTTAAGAACTAAAATTTTGAGGCCGAAGGCACCGAAATTGGCTCCAAATTTTTTTGTTGTTGGTTAAATTTTGTGTCAGAATACAATAATATAATATGCACATTATATATTTTTTTCTTAGAATACTGTTATCCATAATTAGTTAAATCATTTTTGATATGTTCGGAGTTTTGAATGTATTAGTAGTTTTTCTCGTAGTTTTGAGTGAAATACCGGCAATATTAAAAAGAAGATTTTCTCAACAACAACAACAACAAAAAATTAAAATCAATAGGAAATTTTTTCAAGCTCTTATTACGCGCAACACTAATACTTCTATTAATGAGTCGGTCCTAACAGCCCAAGTAGTAAAGGAGGGTGCACTTTGACCGTTTTGGCTAAAAGAGTCGGAAGTACGAGCCCCACCTTCGGACATGGATTCTTGCTTGTGAATTGGATGTTGGAGTTCTCCCAACTACTACATGAATCATCTTCCAATCCTCGTCATTTCATTCCTGGTCGGCTTGGGTGGTGCAAGGCCTTGGGTTTTCACCCTAGTAGCGTAGCCTGTGGGTTCGAAGACAAGACTTGGCCGTAATGCACCAAAAAGGTCTTATAACACAGGAAGGTGAATTTGTTGCACAGCCAATGAGACACTGGAGTTGCAGCCAAAATTAAAGAATTGACATCACCTACACTATTATGGCAAGATGGGGCACCCTCACCACCATGCATCATCACCTTTCAAATCCCCTTCATTGTCATCGCTTCACGTCCCTAACACCGGATATATGTTTAGATAACCTACGGGTACTTCGTAAATAAAAGTAAGATACTTTTAAGATACTGTGTGATATCGGGCTGCGGGGTATCTTGGCAGCCGAGGAGATTGAGACCTCATCAGAAACTAGTGGTGCTACAGAATGGCACAGACTTTCCCGTATTATTTTTCTATTTCCTTGGGTTTTCGCTAGCTATTCGGAATTGCCACATACTCTTTCTTGCCAGCTACCATCTATCACCGCCAAAGTATATTTTTTTTCATTTTCTTAATTTTTCGGTTTCCTATTGGTAGAACAGAAACATTAATTGTAGAATATTAAATAACACAAAAACCTAGTCATAAATGGCAATTTTCTTTAAAAAATTATGTGCCGTTTAAGAGAAAATGGCGCTTTAGCGCTATTAAAAGTGCGAAATTTGAAGCTCATTTTCACAGAAAAGTTTTGAGTTTTCAAAATACTTTATTTGAAGTTATTTGAAGCACTTACACTCACAAATATAATCATCTTTACAAATTGCGGGTAATGTGCATATTAAAGATGTGAGAGATCTTTCAAAAAAATTACAATTATGTAATGTTTGAAAAAACAAAAACATAACTCAAAATAAACTTTACGCTATACTAAAGAGTGTAACTAGCACTATCTGTTACAAAAGTTTCAAGAAAAAAATTGCAGCCATATACGAGAAAATGACGTTTGAGCATTTCTGAAAATGCCGAAATTGAGCTACTTTTCACAGAAAACGGTTGTGTTTTCGAGAAACTTTACTTGACATTATTTAAAGCATATATACTTGTCATTATAATAATGTGAAAAAATAGCCGATAATGTAAATATTAACGACGTGAGAGACAAGTAAAACATTTACATTTTCGTAATTTTTGAAAAAACCAACCAATAGACCAATATGGCTTTTATATCATTGATAGAGTACATTAACCACTATCTCTACCAAAAGTTTAAAGAAAAATTTGGAGCCGTTTTTGAGAAAATCTTGTTTTTGTAATTTTTGAAAATTGCACATATTGCACGCAATATTGCACGAAAACTACCAAAACTGTGAAAAACATTTACATGACCTTTATTGAAGAACTCAATATGCAGAACAAATTTTATTTGAAGAAAAAATCTCTATCTTCAATTTTGTAGTTGGAGAAAGACGCCGAAAAAAATTCAAACTCTCACAATTTTCGAAAATTCAGAGCTGTACGTGAAAATCGGACCTATGTCATGTTAAAAAGTGTATTTTCCTCTATTCATACTAGAAATTTAAAGAAAAAATTTGGAGCCGTTTTTGAGAAAATGTTGAAAATCCCCGGGGGGCTTCATATAAAGTACCCCGAAATTTTAAAGAATCTTTTTCAAAATCTCAAAGCTTTTGACTAGAATCAGAACGACTAGGGAATATCCATTTTGAAGAAATCGTAGGTATGGTTTAGGCGCTAGCAGTGTTCACAGACGGACAGACAGACGGACGGACGGACGGACGGACGGACGGACGGACGGACGGACAGACGGACGTTTTCCTTTCAATTGGGTTTTCGGTATCAAGGACCTAGAAAACAGGGTTTCTGGCTACACCACGCTTTAGGGGATTATTTTTTGTTAATTTAGCAAGTGGTTTTATCCACATATTCGTTTTCACGGCCCGGCAATTAATTTTTTTCCGCCGAAAATTGGCCATTTTTTCGCGCAGCATTACATAACTTTCCCTATACTACGTGTATCACTCCGTGTATACGTACGTAACGGGAAAGTAAAAGGGACTTTGGGAAGGGCGTCTTCAATTCAATGAAGCCTTTTTTACGTGGCGAGACTCAGACCATGCTCTTCCATCTTACCATGCAAATTTCGCTACGCTTCTTTCACCAAGTAGCGGAGAAAGACTGTATTTCTTGGACGACAAAACAAGTGATTTAAATTTAGCTCAGATACTTTATTTACGCTTAAGATCTTCTACATGCAGCAAATGTACAACATGGAACAGCCGGCTTTACTTCCCCTCCGAAGGACGCACAAGTATTTTTTCGCTCTTCAAAATCCTCAGCTTCGATCGGGTTTGAACCCACGAACTTGGGTATAACAGCTTTATACGCCGCCAGTTTCACCATTGATTCCATCCCAAGAAAAGAACAGCAAGGTTATTAAGCGATCTAACAAAACATACATCTAATTGGAAACTCCCGCCCTCATTCGTGTGCGTCAATTACGCAATGTAGCTCTTCATTCGAAATCTTGGTGCGTATTGTGTTTGCAAACACGCACAACTTATCAGCAACACCCTATCACTCGTCGGCGCTTCTGACGCGGACTTTAGATGACGCACAGCACCGCCGCCGTTTACAGCGAGGGCTCCCCACGCACGGAGAACGCGCCTGCTGATTGGCGAAAGTCTCCGGGAAACTGATTTGGTATCGGATAGGAAACAATTATCGAGAAATGTCTTGTGAAATATCGAGAAATCTTGTTGCCTAGGCATCTAATAATGTATTACTGAATTTTTTGGTGTTAGATAGATATGTATTATTTCCACAGGTAGGTTTATGCAACCTAGTGGTGGAACACTAAAATTTACATATTATGATTAGGAATTAAATACAATGTAACTTAAAATTATTTTACGTCAATTACAATAATACTAATACTAATAATTCTAATAATAATAATAATAATAATAATATTACAATGATAATAATGGCATTAATAACAATAACAGCATCAATTCTACATTTATGGCGGTCCTGTACAGATAATTTATACTAACAAATATACGACTTTTTATACACTGCACTCCATTCCACTTCACTTCACTTCACTTCACTTCACTTGATGTATATAATAACTTATTTAAAAACTAGTGAACCCGGTAATGCTTCGCTATTGAAATAAATTACACTTCACATAATCCTGGTCATGTGATTGTCCATCGCGTGTTACGCTACGCTCTGCAAAAATTTTAATACTGGTGAAAGACTTTCTCGCGTGTACGAATTTATTGTACGTTCTGGTTTGGATATGGTTGTCAAGTATCCTTTTGTAAAAACGTTCTCCCTCAAGTGTGAGTATGCATTCGCTGCGGGACTGTCTTGGAGAAATTTGATTTACTTCTCCGAGATAGTAATAATTCCGGTCGATATTTCACAATCGCAGGGACAGAATATGCAGTGAAAACCCGCTTAATGCTTGAGGGTTCGGCGGGTTTTACAGAGCTTCTTTTGCGGGACGCATAAAATCATCTTCAATACGCGACTATGTGCGACAGACATACTCATATTCGCACTAAACTATGCCTATAATCTTTGCGCAAGTGTAACCAATAAGTTCACAAAGTTTTATCGCAATCGGGTCAGTGGTACGGCAGCGCATAAAGTACGAAGAAATAAACAAACATGAATTTTTATATATTAGATTACCAAAAACTGAAATAATTCCCTACCGCCTCATTATGATCAACACTTTCACATCACTCATCAGAAATTAAAAGACTATTGCACCCAATATCTATTAATTTATTACCAAATTGTTAGATGTTGAGTACAAAAGTGCTTTATTTGGCGATGAGTGATGTAGAATTGTTGATAATAGTGATGCAGTATGACTATTTTTGTTAATTTTAAAATAAATTATTAGATATCTAGACAACTTCAGTGTCTTATTAACTACATCAAAGGTATATCAGCATGTTAACGAATAGGATAAGATAGGTTAACTTCAGTAAATCATTTACACAATCTCTTAAACACGCCTATTCAGTAGTCCAATTTTACCTTTTGAAATTTCGTAACTGACTCCACAATCTTTTCACTACCACCCTAACATCACTACCGGGCGGCACTACCTGTGGGGAACTACACAGGACACCATCATCGAATGCACTCTCCTTTCCTAAAGTTCGACAGCCCGCTTGAGGCCTGGCCGACCAGCGGTGGCCCAGCCTCTCGGCCATGGGATAAGGCGTCGTGTGGTTGGCACGAAGACATCCCTGCATCGCGTATACTGGTTTTCATAACCAGTGGGTTTTCTCATCGTTACTTAGGGTGAGATCTCTCATCGTCACACAGCAACAGATACTGCGACATTTGTAAGGAAAGAGCACAGTTATTATTTACCCGCCGTGAATCAAATCCGGGGTTGCATCGTGTAAAGCGAGCACGCTAAACAACGAGCCACCAAGTCGTGCATCGCCGAATGCATTACTTCACGAAAATAAGCGAGATTATTGAGGAAGCCCATTGTCTCATCTCAATCAGTTTCTATTATTTCAGTAAGCCGAGATTACCCGTAGATTTGATTGACTGGCATATTAACATTTCCGAGCCTGTCAACAACTATCATCTTTAGTTTCGTGATGTTATGTCCCGAAAGGTGGCGGTGATTCTGCCCTGCTAGAACGTGAGATCCGTCGCCAATCTACACGTCCACTTTTCCTTCTCCAGGTATCTCCACGGTCGGCAACCGTTCCAGCCGGGACAAGCTCTAAGTACCGACCTGGACGCAAGACACGAGTCGTCACAGGCCGTTGGCCCCAAAATTTTAGTTTTTAAGGCCCTGGAACGCTTTGTTTAGGAATTACTTAACGATACTGTAGTGGATGCAGCGCGGTGTGAGGTCCGTACTGCGAAGCGACTACATACATGCTCAGATCAGGTTTCAGGGGATTGTTTCTTAGGGGCAAATGAAAAGCAATGCACTTGTGTATAAATTAAATTTAATTCTTGAAATATTGATTAGTTTTACAAGTAGTTAGGTAGTAAGCCGGAGGACCAATGAATGTTTGTAATTAAAGGTTTCTTCTTTCTTGAAGTTTACACTTACAGTTTGATGACAGTACAGCAAGCACCAACCCAGGTCAGACGGCTGAGTGTGTGCGTGCCGTCCGTAGAAATGGGCTGCGGATGTTACGGCTGGTAGGCTGGATGTCACCATGGGCGCGTACTCGCGTGCTGGAGCGGCCCGTACTGTTGATCGCGGCCTGCTGGCCGCGCCGATTGATTGCCGGAGCCTTGATAGGCAGAGCAAGGACAGCTGACTCGTTCGCAGGCTGTCCGACGAGTAGAGTAGTAGTTGTAGCAGCAGTAATAGTAGTTCGACGTAGAGTGACTGCGTAGAAGTAGCAGTGAGATTGACTGAAGAGTGACTGCGTAATAGTAGCAGTGAGATTGACTGAAGAGTGACTGCGTAATAGTAGCAGTGAGATTGACTGAAGAGTGACTGCGCAGTAGTAGAGTTTTGACGTAGAAGTGTGACTGCGTAGTTTCACATAATAGTGAACAGAGCAGTAATTGTAGCAGCAGTATGGTAGTTTGACTTAGAAGTGCCTGCGTAGTAGCAGCAGAGTAGAAATGACTTAGAAGTTTGACATAGCAGTTTCACATAGTAGAAATGACATTGAAGAAAATGACGTTGAAGTGCCTGCGTAGTAGCAGCGAAATTGACTGATAGTTTCACGTAGTAGTAAGATTGACTGAAGAGTTTGACATTGTAGTGAAGCGTGGGAGCGAAGTTGCCGTATTTATTTGAACGTATGTTTCTGAAAGCGGAGGGGGGAGAGTCACGTGACAATTGCAGCTAGCCTATGAAGTACAGTGAGACGTAGTGTGCCACAAGAGATGCTCGCTATTCGTTGTTATGTTTTGAAGTGCGTCACGTGACTTGCGGGTGGCACTGGTTGTGCCCGCGATGGCTGCATCTCATTAGCAAGGTTTGGTATTTTCTCACGGGAACCGCGATGCTGGTTGAGAGTAAGGGGCGGTGAGGCGGGCACGGTCGCGGTCGCGGGCGCGGACGCGGCTGCCTAGCAGATGCGTTTGTTGTCGGCGAATTCTAACGCCTGTATTGGGGCGGGAGGCACGTAGCGATATCTGGAATGTTTGTAAATATGTCTGGCCGCCGAAGTCTGAGAAAAGCAGGTAAAAGGCTAATGGCTTGAGGGCCGCGCGCCCGCCGGGGGAGGCCGAGCCTGCCGCCCCTTCCCCGGCTTACAGTAAGTACGCGGCGGTTCGGCGCTTGCGGCCAGAGGGCTCAACGAGAGTCGTTTGTTCCCTGAACATCTGTGTTTCATTTCTTATGTTTTTGTATAAACGTGCTAGAGCCGTGAGAAACTTCGAAGGTGGGGCAGCCGAAGAATGTTGGCCGCGCGGGGGAAAGACAATTTGAGGCTGCACCCTGCTGGCGAGTTTCCTTGTAATTGTTCGCGAGATTGAACAGATACAGATTCAAAAATTCTGACGTGTGTTAAAGGTTCCATTTTACACGAATATTTAAATGCGTTCTTTAAACAAAGCCATGATATTTTTAAAGTAAAAGTGCAATTCGTTACGTCTTCGTGAAATTCAAATGAAGTTCAAATGAATAGAGAGCTCGTTGAAACCAAACAGATTCATTTTATATGTCCACTGTTGTGGTGTCAAAATTTTCTTTCTCAAACAGTTTCACCCTTTCATAATGTTCTCCCTTTTAAAGACTAAATAAGAGATGATACCTAAATAAGCTATGTCCTGAAACATTCAATCTAATTCACATCACTAAACATATAATGAAATTTCTAATATTACAATCATACCACACTTTACTGAAACTATGTGGACTTTTAACTTCTGTAGCAATTTACACAAATAAAGACATATTATTTTATGCTTACTACATCGCAATATGCTCATATTCGTATCAGAATTTCACCTCAATAAGTAATTCATTTCCGAAATATCTTTTCTTTTGATCCGAGAAATAAATTTCTCCTGAAGATTTCCATCTGAGAAATAAAACACATGCATAATTGTCACCACATTCACATAGCACAAGGAGAATTATCTCCTCTTACGTAAACAGGAATTACAATTGAATCGGGGAAAAGTTCAGTAGTAGTTCAAAATTCTCAATTCGTGGTATCAGGATTCAAGTTTCAACTACTGTTTCTCTATTTATTCAAATTCAAAACTGCCTGGAACCACTGAAGTGATGTTATACGATGTTCTTTCACTCTATTCTTACATCAATATAACATAATACGTATATCGTACCTTTCGTAAAATAAAGAATAAAGTCACCGCACGATTACATAACTTTCTCTTCTTGTGAAGAACTTCGTAAGACGAGAAAGTAAAAAGCAATAACGGAGGTACGTAATTGTATATTTACTATTCTTCTTACGGATTTACTTTTTTTCTCATTCCCTCATCATTCTATTTCCACCTCTATCCACATTGAAGTAATTGTTTCATTTCCTTCGCGGTCGGAGTTTGGTCCGTTGAGCTGCGGGTTATCTCGCACTGTGCGCCTGTGGGGCTTCCGCTATCTTCCGACGTCACGCACTAAGCCCGATTCCTCGCTACAACTCCGCTTATCGGGTCTTTCATCAGAATCCCGTTACGGCAGGCGGCCTACTATTACGCCAGTGGTGACAACACCGTCGTAACAAATGATGGGTCTTGTGACACATTAAAAAAAGACTCTGTAAATAAATTTTTCTTATGCTGACCTTAAATATTAGAGAATTGCCATAGAATTAAATAAAACTAAAATCTAAACGAAAGGAAATAAAATACATTTAAATGCATACATTATTAAAACAGCAATTTACGAACAGACACAGGTATATTGGTTTTTAAAACAATTATTCGTTCCATCGTGATACGTTTCTCCAGTATGAGTAACAGCTGATTAAAATATGCAAATTAATTTCAAATACTAGAAGGCATATTTTGAACGCAAATGGGGAAAACTTCTTAGTTCGTACCAATGAAAAATGCATATAATATTGTATTACTTACAGAGGGAATTAAAACTCACTCACAAAGAATTTACAATCTCCTCAATTCCTGTCTGAATGCTGGAATACTTAAACTAGGCCTCTATGTACTACAAATTATTAGAATTAACTCACTTTCCACATGCCTATTACTCTTATCATTGTATGTCATTATTATACGTCAAAAACACCGTCTGTCTTCAATGACACAATAAAATAAAATAAATACTACGTCCAGTCAATTTACTGATCAATTTGCACAAACTTTCTCATAATATTGACATTCATAAAGTCAACAATTGTTATTATTATGTAATATTTGTTAAAATTTTTCGTTCGTAGTAAATAACGAAATGAGTTGATAATTGTAATTAACGAAACGAGTGGATAAAGAGAAGTATAATTTCATGAGTGGTAAGTTCAAGAAAACGAGCGACGATAAGAGCTAGTTTTCGTATTTACCACGAGTGCAATTATACCCCTTTATCCACGTGTTACGTTCAATATTTTTTCGTTTCCATTTAAGAATAGTTTTAATTTTGAGAAATTCAAGCATATCTTTAATATTTGAAACATCTCTTTTGTGAAATAGTGGTTCTTCCCGGAAAGACAAATTGTCGAACAGGAAGTAACAAATTTTTAAAAAAATATTGGTTCTGAACAAGACCTATTTTAGTAGGCCTTGTGTTGTGTACGGTGATCACCGTTGTAATTTGCAGCAAAAAACGTTTGACAATGGAAGATATTGAACATATTCCGGAAGAAATATTAGAAGAAGCTGACAAAGCCATGAAAACATTACTTCGCACAAAAATAAAGGCATGTATGAGAGGACATGTGTAAATGTTGGAAAGGAGAATGACAAGTAAGTTACGTTTCAGAAGGAGTTTGGGTGGCGTAATTTTCAGAGAGAGGAAATACAACTGACGTTTACATTTTTTACATTTGTAATATACGACCACTACACTGTAATACATTGTAGACTAAATGTTTTATAAGTAACACATTTATTCAAGTTAAATATTTTATGTTGTTCCATTAGTCAGTGTCAGAACATCGTGCATTATAGTCACATTTTTTATGTTGAAGATATTGCATACAAAGCAGAATATCGATGTTTGAAATTATAACAATTTAATTGTATTTGTAAAAAAATAAATGAGTTTTCCAAAACAGCGCTCTCACTGAGCCAAGTCATATTCGAATTGGTGAAGTAAACACATCGGTGCAATATAAAGTGACTTCTGGATTAAGATGATTGGTGCCAAGTATGGTTAACGGTATGTTTTCTAATTTAACTAATTGTATTATAATTATTAACATGTGTAAGAAGCAGTAATAATTATTTGTTTTTAATTTTGTTTTATTCGTTCATTGATTACAAGTTTTTGATGTACATAGTCAGTGATATGCATTTTTGTTCATGTTTCACGGCCGATTAAAAATATCCTTGGCTAGGTCTGTGTTATAGTGACATAAAGGATTTTGATCCTTTTTCTGAGTTCTGATTGGTAATATTGTAGAGTTTTAATTTGCACCCATGCAATTAATGTAATTATTATGAATAATTGTCCATGGAATAAATGAGCATATTAATTCAATTAAACGAAAAATATTATAATGCTGCAATTTCTATCTTACAACTTCAAATTTTAGATTCGCGTACTAATAGGGAGCAACGATAGAGTGGGAAAGTAGTTCTTACTTTCGAAAAAACGGCGACTTTTTGTCACAAAAACTCTTATTACAGAGCCCTAGTCCCGAAAAAGTGAATAAATTCAGTTGCTAAATTTAGAAAAAAATCCTCTAAGACGTAGTGTAATAGAATCTACGTTGTGTGGGCCCTTAAAAGCGAAAAATAACCGTTTAACCGATTTTCTCCAAAAAATTGATATACCCAAATTGATCTGGCTGGTGCCAAATCCCCCTGAATTTTAAAAAGATATTTTATTAATTTTTGGGGGTGATTTACATGAAGCTCCTGGGACATTTTCTACATTTTCAAAAAAATGGCTCCATATTTAATTAAATTTTGTTTTTGGATATGAAAAATGTTTAAGAGAATGGTGCATTTTCATTTTTATTGAAAATCTTTATTTTTCGGAAATTGCATAAGTTCAACATTTTTTCGGAGTCTTCCTACAACTGAAATATCAAAGGCAGTGATTTTTCCCTTAATGAAATCTGTTTCTTAAAGAGAGTTTTTGAAATATGCAGTATGTACAGTAATGTCAATGAAGAGTAAAATAAAATGAAAAAAACTAGTCTTTTATTAAAATTTGAACCAATTGCATTAAAAATAATAATCATTAACACCGTTTTATATAAAAGTTATTTTTTACCTCTTTCAAAAAGATTGGATTGGAAGACATCCCGGGAAACACGGGAGATTTTACTATTTCTACAAAAAATTTCGAAATCGTCACCAAGCGAAATCGGGTCCTGGATACATCGAGGTTCTTTTACAGTCAGACCTACCCATAAACACGTCGCAATAATATTTTAGTATCTCCCTTTATAGATAACAGTTTTGCGATCGGAAGAACATTTAAATATTGAACCACTTCAAGGACATTACCATCTGTGCCCCGCGGAATACAAGTACTGAAAATATTCAAAACATTTTTGTAAAATGTAAAAAACTAAAAATACTTTAACACAAAACATTTGCTGAAAATGATTGTAATATATTGCTAAATAAATGTAGAATTAGTTCTTAAATATATGCAACTAGCAAAAAAAAAACCGCCATTGCCTAAGCTTTATTCATATCAAATCTTGGTAAAAGAGGAAAAAGATTAATTTTAAAGCACAGTGTTTAAGAATACTATTTTTAAGGTAATTGGTTTAAATTTCAATTCAATTCTAGAAATTTCCTTCATTTTATTTTATAGTACATTCCTATTAGATTCAAAATGTATTTCTTAAGCACTTCTACTGGTCTCTATTGAATCTGATAGGGTACCAGTTTTGCCTCACTTCTACAGGCGTCTAGTGGACAATATTAGGAATCCATCTGCTCTTAGCGAGAGAAGAAAAAACAATTACCGTGGTGCATCTACCAACATGTTATTTAAATTATTTATTTACCCACATGTGTTGTACTAATCTTTTCCAAACTTTGCAATTAAACCCTGCGACAATCCTGAAGAACAGTCTGCAAAATTTTCGTATCTATTCATATATTATATTTTGTGGAATCGATGTCAGTAACATGTCGTTGAATTCACTTTTATTAGTATAGACTTTTCTTCATATTGTTTACAATTTATCCCGGCCTCTAGCGATGACCACTCTGTCCCCAATTGGTGTTATCTGTGCAAAGCGTTGGTTTACTTCTGTCGAGAAAAAATATTTAATATTGGTAAAAATACAAGTATAGTTAATTGTGGAGGTATAGCACAAATGCACGTTCAGTTTAGGATGTACATTTGTACATCCTAAATGATAAATGTAAATGATAAATTCTCTTAATAATACATTCTTAGAAACCAGCCAGGAAATTTTCATACTAGAACCATTAGGATACCACGAAAATATGAAAACACTGAGTTTACTGTATCCCGCAGCAATGTACAGTTCATTTCTCCTTATTCTAATACAGAACAATTTTTTCACGACTGCCTGATTAACAGGAATATACAATTTTTATAACTGTGTGCTTGAAAAATTCAACTTGAGTTGAACTGGCACTTCTACGTGTTTCTTCACCGAAAATGTTTATGTGCTGTTAATTCTATTGTAACTCCACTACATGGCGTGGTAGAACAACACTAAATATTCACGTCAAATGCAATCTGCAACACACGGCAGCAATTTTAATCAATATCGTTCAATAACTCCTAAACGAAGCGTTCTAGGGTAAACTAAAATTTGAGACCGAAGGCCTCAGAGAGAAACGAAGAGACGAGGAGAGACACAGAGAGAAACGGAGAGACAAGGAGGGAGGGAGGGGGAAGAGAGAGACAGCGAGAAAGGGAGGTGAAGGGGAAAGAGGGAGATGAAGGGCAGAACAACGTCTGCCAGGTTCCACTAATAATAATAATAATAATAATAATAATAATAATAATAATAACAACAAAAAAGATTAGATTATGTTACCTCACTTAAGAACACACCTTGGCTGAACGAAATTCGGAAAGACCATAGAAAAGCTACCATAAGATCAGATGACATAGAAGAAAGACACACCTTCAGACACAAAGTTGACAAGTGGGAAGTTGCACCGGAGCAACCGAAACAAAAACAATACAGACCAAAGTGGTCTGATGAACGTAAGCAAGCTTTGTCGGAAAGAATGAAAGCCTATTGGAGAAATAAGAACAGAAAGAAAAATTCGGCAAAAATAATAATAATAATAATAATAACAACAACAACAACAACAACAACAACATTCAAATTGTGAATTCATGTTGCTCCTTGGATTCTTGAAGAGTCCAATTTAGTATAGTTTCACAAGTGCACCCAGCTCTTACAAATGTCGTGCTCTTACAAATCAAAGCATACCGAAATTTTCCTGGAGACAGAACACAGTTTAAGCGAAACTAAAAGAACTACACTTTTTTTTGGTTCTTTCTTATACTTTTTATTACAGTTTTTTAAAGAGTTCTCATTAACGAAGCTTTTGTAATAAAAAAATTGTTAAAATTGGATAGGTAAGAAGTAAAAGAAAAAAATTGTCTTTAGAAAATGGACAGAGACAATATTTAGTTCAAATAAATTACAAGACAAATATAAATAAAATTTGGAAACTAAAAGAGAATGCTTACATTGCAACGAACGGGTTGGTACAAGGGAAGAGTTTCCTCGGAAGACCCAGGCAGCTTCTGAAAAGAACAAGAGCGTAATTAAATGCTTCGCATGCTTTTTGTAATTACATTTTTTAGTTTAACTCGTGTATGCATTCTCAGAATGTTGAAACTTTCTTTTTTTCCTGTAAATTAAAACCCAGCATTAATTTTAAAATAAACTACCTACCATCCCCTTTGAGTAGTGGCTTCGCAAAAATGTAAATGTGTTGTCGCATAAAAATTCTTCACTGGACAGTATATATACTGTACTGAAAGTAGTACGGAAAGCTGTACATACAAGTAATCGTATTGAGAGTATCTTTTGCATGAAGATATGTTATTAATTTTTCATTGATTTTTGGATTGGATCATTACTGAAAGTAAGATAGTATATAGAAATATCTTTAATAATTTATTTCAAAACAATCATTTCAGTCATTCTAACGCCCTCAAAACATTGATTGTGATATGTATTTTTCTCTTTCGACTTTTGGTTAGTTGTTTTAAATTTTCTCACTAGTCATATTAAAATACCTCTTTAAGCGGTACAAATTAAATGATGATTAAAAATTAATGGAATAATGTATATCGTAACAATAGTATGAAATTTAAATATAAGGTGTATATTTTATATTTTTATTTTTTTAAGTTGTATTATTGGCTACCTAAACTTAAGATAACCGGACAAATGATTTGCTTCAAGGACTGAAAAACGAAAATGTATATGTTCACTAAAAATGAATACCACATTAAGAGTATGAATTCACAGTAAGTTTTCATACAAACGATTCGCGATACACAACGAAGAGAATGCAAAATGACTTTGAGAGACTATACAAGTACAATAAATATTATTTGATCATAGATGTAAGTAAAATTATTTTTGAATGTACAAGAGAATCGTAATGATAAATTAATAATATTTAATGTGGACAAATATTATTAAAATATCGACACAACCGAGGATATTCGTTTCTACTGAACACATAATCATCTGAATATTACAAGTCAGCGCTCATAAATATAATATAAAGAAGGAAATATCAGCCAAATAAAAGGAATGAAGATCATTTAGAAGACCAGAGGTTCCTCTTTCCCTGCCGAGAACCTTTCAAAACTACATTTGAATGGGCTACTGTTAAAAGAGACCTAAGACATAATATCCTTTGAATTTCACCAAATGATTCGAGTTTTTTTAAGGAAATATTTAACTAGATAATAATTTTAGGCCACACTGCTCTATGACCCTCGCTAACCTTTTTCGAGGAGAAAAAATATGTTATAAATTCGATAACTTGGATACCAGTTATCAATTAAGCTATAATGTCTGCCATGACACAAAAAATCACCACTTTCCGCAGCATTGCAAAACTCTCTTTCCTGCATAAGTACCGCGAGGAAGTAAAATAAATTAAGGATGTATGACAGCTAACACCTAACCAATTCTACCGATTGTAATTATTTTTGGAATATGGATGATGACTAGAGGTAGAATCTTAATGATCACTTTCGGTGCGATGATCGGCTTTCATGTGCGATGACACTCCTGAACTAAATGGTATACTCAGGATACTTATTTTGGGATAAATATCCCGAATATGAATACAATTCACAAAAATAATTGGATAAAAAAGTTCAATGAGACCTTATGGTAACACCGATTGCAAGAAATAAAACATGAATATTTTGCAGAGAAAATTATATACCTCAATACACTCATTTTACTCTGGATCGAATTTTTGAACGGATAGACACTTTTATATTGAAGTACATTGGACATTTTCGTGTACTTCGTAAATAAAATTGATGAAGAAATTAATAAATATGCGGCAATAGGAAACATGTTTATATAGAGAACGGGAGAAATTATATTATTTAGTTAATGTTATATTAGAATAATGCAACGGTGTATAGGGATATTGTTATGAAAAGAAATGACAGTCGTTGACTTGTTTTGACAGTAACAAGGGCGTGAATATCCAGAGAACAAACCAAGAATGAAAAAAACAGACGAATGTAAAGAAAAGAGATGTCGACTTATAAAAAAAATATGGGCAGAAGTGATATCATCGCGGTAAGATACGGATCGTGAGCTGTATGCTGAGACTTGAGATTTTTTAAAGTTATTGGCAGTGTTATGGTGAGTGAGATGCCAGGGGGACGAGATCGAAAGTAACAATGTTCAGACGCGACATGAACGGTTAATGGAAATAGTTAAATTACGTACTTTTTGTGTGTGGATGGAGCAGAAATGGATTTTGCAGCCTACATGAAAATGTTAATTTATGATAAATAGTCGAAGCAGACGACGGTCAAGAGTGCAGCACAGCCTGTCAACGGGAAATTTTCTTTTACAAATCGAACGATTACGGAATGGAATAAACTTCCTGCAAAAACCTTTGAACTCTTTCCTCAAAGCGTTCAACAGTTTAGGAAATTAGTTTAGGGTATTAAGTAAATGAGGGAGAATAGTGGGTTATATAGCGATGCACAAGTGTTCTATTGTGAAGTGAGGTGTCGTGCAGTGTATAGCAAAGAAAATGTTTTCAGGTCTTAGTGAAGTGAAGTGCAGTGTAATCTTAATTGTATAAACATTCAGCGCGGAGTTAGAGTATAGAAGATTTTTTTCTTTTCTCTCTTAATGTAAGTTATTGTTTAATGAATCAGTCAGTTTTTATGTTATAATTATTTTACCATTATTTTCATTATTTTACCTTTATCATTATTAATACTACTATAATTAGTATATAATTTCGTAGTTATTTATCCTTATTATTATTGTTAATATTATTATTGGTATTAGTGTTATATGTTACTGAGAGACTGTTTATTTTTGTGTTTTTGTAATTAGCTGCCACCGGATTATACCCAATTGCAGTTTAAATAAATCTATAATCTATAAGTACGACGAAATAAGAATATTAAATCCGTCACAGATATAATTGTTCAAGGTCCAAGAATGTTGTAAATTTAAGTTAAATGTAAGGTTAAGGAAGACATTGTTATCCAAATTAGTTGATGGATCGGATGACTGATCAAAATCACCTGTAATTAATTGCTTGACTCATGGTCCTCGTCAACAATCAAAGACCTACGCACACAACGTAGCACTACGTGACCACTCAAAAGAATTACTAAAATCTGAATTTTGGAAAAAGTAAAAAGGAAATTAAACAATTTTGAAAAGAGATTAAATAAAGAACGCGGTCAACACTTCATGTCGCTGATGTAACAGAGGTATACTATTGTAGCCATTAATTGGAATAGGAATAGTTCATAAACCCATCCTTTTCATTTTATATATGCTCGTAAATATAAGACTTATCGACCGGAATCTTGAATAAATGGTATTTTTCTGCCCACAGTACCAGAAAGAGAACCCTGAGAGTATGTATGGTAATGTCACGAGAACTTCTGTAGACGCATTACTGAGCTAGCCACCCAAATTATTGCATCCACAATTCGGGGCGAATTAGAAGTGTTATAAAATTCTTTGAGAGGGATAGGAAGCATTACAATATTGTAACGTATTGCAAACGGACCTCGCTCCAAGCAGGACGTCTGGCGCCGCGCAGGCGCCATAGCCTTAAGGCCGCTCCACAATAGCCCGCGGACGGGAACGGCAACGCGAACGCAAAGAAAAGTGAAAGGCGGACATCTCAGGCAGGCGTTCACAACATGACGGGAACGCGAAGCTTGAAGGGAACGGGAACGCGAAAGACGGTCAACTTTTATCTCGGCCCGGGAACGGGAAGCCTCTCGACCAATGAGAATACAGCAAATGGAGGCGAAGCTTTCGCTCGAAACTGGTCTGGAGCGGTGTTGAGGTTACAGCGTGGATTTGCGAGGTTAGAGTTTGAGGAGGATTTAAGTAGTCGTTGAATTGTTTTAGTTCTTTTTAGTGATTTCAGTATTTTTCGTTTTCTATTCATATTAATATATAGAATTAAAATTTCCCACAAAATATTTTTTTATGTTTCGTTTAAGTATATTGGAGTTTTTTTGTTTATTGATTAAAATTTCTTTAGTTTTATTTTCCGTAAGTTCTTAGTAGATTTTGCATTTTTTTCATTTTGATGAATTATTTTGTTTATTTATATTCTTTCGTTAAAGTATTCATTATTCATACTACCACACGCAAAAAACTGACAGATGGCAAAGCAAAGAGTGAACAGAGTAGCTCAGACAAAAGTGCTTTGGTTTCGGCGACTCTTTCCTGAAGTACTCGTTTTTGCCGCTACAGGTTCACAGCGCTATTCCTCTGCCCGTTGGCGTTTATTTTGAAGCGCACGTACCTCGCGTTCCCGTTCCCGTCCTCGCCTCCGCGTTGCTGTTCCCGTTCGTGAGCTATTCCAGAGCGGCCTTTAGCATTAGGGCTCAGACAGACGTCGTTTGAGTGTCGCAAGAGGGCTGGTGCTGGAAAGGTCCGGAAAGCAGGTGTACAACATTCCAGAAGTATTTTTTGGAACGTCTCGGAATCGTGGAAACTAAAAGCAGCCATGATGAGTGGCGGAACCGTGTGGCGTCGCGGTTATCACGTGATGTTGGTTGCCGCGCGAACGTAAGTATGACGGACGTCGCGAGACACGCGGGTTTAAAAGTATAAAACTCGGAGCGCGAATCACGGAGGTGAGTCTTGAGCAGAGTGGGAGACTTCATGAGGATGCACAAAACTTAAGCCCAGGGCGGTGCATTGTCGAGCGATGTTCTTGGGGCAATCCGTGTGTCGCAAAGCCGTAGGGCAGTGCTGTCAAGGTCGATGCCACGAGTGGGAGTCCGTGGCACGAGTGCCACCTCGAAATCGACCCTCCACGCAGTTCATCACCCCGCCACATGAGACAACGCCATCACTATTGTAAAACGGCGGGGTTTATAATAGTTTCCTTCCCCAACGCTAGTTGCGCAGAGTAGCTCGTGGCATGCTTCGGTGCCACAAGGCGTACCACTGTCACCAGTAGAAGACCTTGACACATCTGCCGTAGAGGAATATCAATTCCACTTGCGACAGTGGTCACGTAGTGCTACGCTCTATTTTTTGAATTGAATTGAATTGAATTGCTTTATTTTACGTGGCGAGATTCAGGCATGAGGCCTGCTCTTCCGTCTGACCACGTAAATTTCGCTACGCTCCTTTCACCAACTAGCGGAGAAAGAAGGTATTCCATGGGCGACGAAACAGGCGATTTTGAATTTTGCTCTGAGGCGTCATTCAGGCTTGAGGATCTTTTAATGCAGTGAATCTACTAACATGGGACAGCCGGCTTTACTTCCCTTCCAAAGGAAAGCGTACGAAGGATTTTTTCGCCCCTAAAAATCCATGGCTTCGATCGGGTTTGAAACAGCGAACTTGGGTATAACAGTCCGATACGATAACCGTTACACCACCGCCACCATCGCCACTGTATGGTAGGTCTTTGATTAGTGACGAGGCCCATGAGTCAAGCAATTAATTGCAGGTAGTTATGGATCAGTCATGCATTCTGGAGACAATCTACCAGAGATATATACGAGGGTTAAGGCAGAAGTCATGGCAACTATTTTTTTGGGGGGGGGAATTTGAGTAGGGGTGGAAAATTTCAAATATACACATGAAAGGACAAGGTATAAACGAAGTGCTTGAACACTTGTCAACACACAAAAATTGAATTTATCATATTTATTAATGTATTTGAAATGACCGTACTCGTTTCATGTTCTAAAGCATTTTAGAGAATAGGACTTCACACGTTCGAAAGCATTACATACCCATTCTAAAGACCTAATTAGGTAGATGCTCGATTACCGCACATCACACATTGATCCGCACACCCACAGGTCGTCACGTGTGTTGCTGATCACTGGTTGCTGCGCATCTTTGCAGAAACTCTCTTGCGCATCTCGCGACTGTCCGGTATTGAAGGGCATTATTCCATGAGCTTCCACCTATATCCGGTGACATTATCGGGCATTCCTTTCATGGTGAACGGCTCTCTTGGAGTAAGAGCGCTATATTGGAAACATGATACATTCACCTCGCACGGTGGTAGACGGGCAACTAGTTTCAAGTTGTTCTCTGTGCTAATAGAGACGCTTGCAGAGCTATCACCCTACTGCAGCATTTCTTTCAAGTTATAAATGAAACTTTGCAATCCGATAACATTTAGAAAATAATAGTTGCCATGACTTCTGCCCCAACCCTCTTAGACATATTTTCATTTATTATTGTCTTTAAATAATGAGAAAATAAACCTCTGTAAATATGTCAGCTACCTGTGATTTGTAATGAGATTTCCAGGACTGCCACAATATTCAATTCGCTCATCCCAGCAAACTGTGCGAACGGCGTTAGTAAACAATAAAAACGTGCGAACGGCGTTAGTAAACGTGCGAACGGCGTTAGTAAACAATAAAACTGCAAAATAATCGCTAACAGCACAAGTATCCGTCGCCTAGCGGCGAGTATTCGCAGCGCCCGCCAACGAGTGTTCTCGTGGTGTCGCTAATGGCGAAAATAGCAGAGCCGCCGGGCCGCGCTCCGAGGGCCCTCCAAGGACCCTCTCGCGGAGTGTTCAGCGACTCAGCCCGCGCTGCGGTCGAGGGGCTCCGGGGCGGGGCGCCAGAGCACCCCCAACTGCAAATGAAGCGCGACGGCAGCGAAGGGAGGGGGCGTGGCCCCTGGAAAGTATACGGGATAAAAAGAACATTTTGAAACAATTATAAATGTGGTATATTTGAAGTTACTGTTTATAAACATCCATCACGTTTATAATTTTTTCAATTCTTTATAAATTTTTGTCTTCTAATGTGGTATATTTGGGTTAGAATGCTTCAATACTGTGTTTATAGACAACATATTCGTTACATGTGTTGTCTACGTGTAGATCAAGATTTGAAGAATTAATGTTTATGAAACTAATGTGTTGTCTATAAACACAGTATTGAAGCATTCTAACCTAAAACATATCACATGAGAAGACAACAATTTATAAGGAATTGAAAAAAAATTATAAATATGATGGATTATAATATCTGTTAATGATAGGGAGTCAATTCAAAGTACCTTTTTTAGATTACTTAGTTACTTTTTACTGTTGCAGCTGATGGAGCAGACAAATCCGTCTGAGAAACATTGTGTCATTTAATAAAAAAAATATTTTGAATTGACTGTTCATAATTAACAGATATTGTAATCCATCACATTTTGAGACAGTCACTTTTATGATCTAAACTATAAATGTGCTTCGAAATTATATTTTATTTGTGAATTTGTTGAGTTGTAACATCGCAAAATATTTACGTACTTTAAAAACAATAGTTTAATTGTATCCTAGTTTAATTAGATTCTTTTTCAAGGAGAGATGTGCTTCTAAATGTATTACTTTTGGAAAAATGCGCAAAAACGTCCGAGATAATTGTAACTACTCAGGGCGTTTCGCCTACAGCAAGGTCGTAGAATTTCCCCTGAGAACCTTTCTTACCTCGGAGTTACCCTCTCCTCGGAGGGAAGAAGCTCTGATAACATTTCCAACAAGATTGGACAAGGAAAGAGAGTGACAAGACAGTTAAACTCTATTCTCTGGAGTTAAAGTATCACAAAACGGAAGAAGGCTCATATCTTCAAGACCATCGTAGAGAGCATAACCAACGGAGCTGAAACATGGATATTGAATAAAAGGGATAAATGCAGGTTGATGCCCTTGAAATGGACAACTGGAGAAGGTGCTGCCAGGTGTCTTGGTGGGATTATGTTAGAAATGAAACAATAAGACAGATGATGAACGTAGAGAGCAGCATCTTGGATTCAATTTGAACAAAACGATTGAATTGATATGAGCACCTCCAGCATATGGAAAGCAATAGGTGGCCTAAGAAGATCTGGGCATGGACATCTCCAGAGCGAAAGAAGCGTGGAAGACCACCAAGAAGTTGGAGAAAGGACATCCAAGAAGAAATGAAGGCAAGATATGAAACTGGGAAGATCGGAAGAGGTGGAAACTGGGAAGCGAGAAGCGGCGACAGCCGTAAAGAAAACTCACAGCATATATATGCCTTTCTTCCTCAGAGCTCCTCCTTTCTGAACTGCCCTGAGGAAGGTCGCAGCAAGATGGCGGAAACTTTGTCATCAGAGCCTAGGACGCGGCTTCTCCCGGACAGCCAAGTAGTTAGTCTCCGGCCGCCGAAACCTACGTGCTCATCTCTGATGTTGTTTGTTTTGAAATTGTTCATAAAATAAATTAACATTACAAAAAATGAATAAATTATACTAGTAATGTAATTATACCAAAAATGGAGTTACTACCATAATTAAGTTCGTATTTAAAGAAGTTGTTTTCTTACTTTTTTATAGTCCCTCATGCTCTAAATAAATTCAATGATGCGGAGTTGGGGCAGTGTTGACCGCAATGCTTCCAATTTTTAATTTTTTGGGGAATTGTAAACAAAAATATTTATAAAACGATGTAGTAGAACAATACAGTGAAAATGACCCAGGGGAATAATGCTTTTCTGGGCAGGCAAACCTTTACAAAATAATAAAATACGAAGTTTTTTTCGGGTTCACCTTCACTTTACGCCTACTTACGAACTATAGAAATATGAATGTAATTTTTGGTCTTTAAGCATATTTGATTTGGTTCAAAAGAATATATGGACCTAACTTCATAATGCTTTAAGCAGTTCTGTGTCTATATGCATTTTTTCCGAATTTTGCCAACTTTTTCTTATTATCAGAAAGTATTTCTTGACGATAATCGATAATTTGCAATAATGTTTTCAACCATTAGTTTGCGTCTGATGATGATAATGGTAATGAAATTCATAGTAAAAATAATGATAATAGTAATAATAATAATAATAATAATAATAATAATAAGAAGAAGAAGAAGAAGAAGAAGAAGAAGAATGAAAAACTTAATTAATACGAACTTCGCAATAAATTTTGGGTTCATTCTGATATTCTAACAATTTATGTAATTAATATGTTTTCGTTCTTTCCCATAAAATGTAGTTTTCTGAAGGCATATACTTCTTAAACAAAAGCAGCTCCGTGTAATCATTAGAAAACTATATTATCAACAACATTTTATTGCAACCAAATGTTGCACTAATTATAAGAATTTCGGGAGGTGCGTGGAGCCACGCGGGCGCCGGCGCTGTAGTCGCCCGCCACGTACTCTGGTGCGCGGCGCGGGGCGGCGCGGTGCGGCGCGGGCCGGCGGCTTGCGGAGGCGTCTCATTGCAGCCGGGGCTTCCTGAACGAACCCCTCCGCCGCGCCCCGCTCGCCCTCCGCGCTCCTCCCCGCCCCGCCCCCTCCGCGCCGCGCCATGTTTAGCGCTACTCATTCATGCCGCCGCCGCCGCCGCCGGGGCGGAGGGAGGGGAGGCCAGCGCGCACAGCGGCGCCAGCGAGAGGAGGGCGAGGGGGAGAGGGGGTGGGCAGGTGGAGGGACGGGGTTGAGGACGAGGCGGAGGTGCGTGAAGGCCAGCAGAGGTGACAGTGTCACAGCGATTGTCGATGGGGGGGGGGAGAGGGCGATGGGTGGCCAAGAGAAAGCGCAAGGGCGACGGTCGAGGAAGTGAGGGTGGAGGGGGGGGGCTGCAAGGGGCTGCGAGGGCTCCGAATCGTGCTGCGCGCCGAACGAACAGTTGGCAAGCCTGGGGCAACGAGCTGGCCGTGACGTGGGTGTTGCCATAGAGACGGCGGGGCTCGACCCGGGGCCGCTAGCCTGGCTATTGATTCCTCGCGCTCGCTGCTCGCTCTCCCCGCCCTTCCGCCCCTGCTCCTCCGCCGTCGCCGCCCCGCCCCCTCCGCCCCTCCGCCCTCCGCGCCCGCGTACCCCGCGCACGCACACAGCCGCAGTCCCGCCGCCGCCACCACCACCGCCACCGCCGCCGCCGCCGCTGCCGGCGCGCGGGGTCCGCCTCCGGGTCACGGCCGCCCTCCGCCCCCGAGGAGAACTCCTGCCTCCCGCGCCCGCCCCCGCCTCCACTGACCGTTGGGCCAGGCGGGCCGCACCCCGCGGATGCGCCCGGTTCCCTCGCCAGGAAATAAACATCGGCCGGCTGCTGCGCCCCGCCGCCGCGCCCAGCAGCGCCGTCGCGCGCCTAAGATGAAACGCGCTCCGCGGAGTGAGAGCGGTGGGCGGGCGAGGACAGCAGGAGGAAGGGAGCGGATGGGGAGGTGAGAAAGTGCGCGAGCAAGCCAGTACACGAGTTCACGGGTGTGTGATTGATCGGGCTGTGTGTGGGTACTTTGCGGGAGGTTAGGGCGGCGTGGGGGTGCTACCCGGCAGGTTTGCATGTAAACAGACGGTTATCACGTGGGCTAGTAAGGGAGAGGAAATGACAATTTGCTTTGTGTAGGGAGTTGAAGGTTTTCTTCGGGTAGCCGGGCAGGGTATCGGATACTTAGCCGGGCAGTTGGGCGGGCGTGTGGTTGGGCGGGCGTGTGGTTGGGCGGGCGTGTGGTTGGGCGGGCGTGTGGTTGGGCGGGCGTGTGGTTGGGCGGGCGTATGGTTGGGCGGGCGTGCGGTTGGGCGGGCGCGTAGTTGGGGACTGAGGAGATGGGCGGGCGTGTTCTCCAGGACCGGGCGTGTGTTAGTGCGGAAGAGTTGCGGCGGAGAAGGGGCAGGCCGAGTCGCTCGAGGGCGGTGCGCGTCGTTGTGTGCGGAAAATTCCGCGTCCAAATTCAACGGAATTTTTGTGGCCTCTTTTGTCTCTGAGAACGAGTGCGGGAACGACTCTCTCTCGGAAGGTTGGCGCGCGACTTTTCTGCTGGCTTACGCGCTCAGCCGCTATGAATTGCATGCCGCCGCGGAGCTCCATGCTTCTGAAACGTGCCCAAAGCAATGTTTTCTGGATTTGGAATTCGTGCTTTAAAAGGAGAAATGGGTAATAAAATTGACTTAATGTTGTGCTCATAATGGAATTTGTGCGAAACTGGAGAGTTTAAGAATTCAATAAAAAAACAAGAAATTTATTTTCAAATAATTTCATATCGGTTTACATATAATACACATCGAATTTTTTACGTAGTTCATATTACATTTGTTCTATTGTACCAATTAACTAATTACTTATATTTTAAACTTGATTCATTGATTGAAATTCAAGAATTTTCTTGATTGCTTAATGTTTTTTTTTCATTTATGAAAATAGTCTGCTTCGGACAAATGGAAGAGAGAAAAGTTTCTTAAAACCTCATTTCATAAATGCAAAAATAAACAACTTTTAATGTCTGCAAAAACAATTATTGTGATCGAAACACCGTGCAAACCGGTTCCAAGAACTAAAACGTGTGTCTATAGAATGTTGCAAGAAGCTTAAATACTTGAACTAAGACACAACTGAATTCACAAAATCATTGATTTTCGTTTGACAGACAAAAATTCAGGAATGTGAATTAGCACCATCTTGTCCAGCCATATATTTGAGAAATCCATAACTAGACAACAGGCCACATCAGCATCTGTTCTAGGAAACATAGAAAATCTCGAAAGAGTTCATTTGAAACATTCCTTATGGGCTACGAAAAAGTAAGCCGCTGAAAAAGGAATTATATGGCAAAGCGTCCTATTCTGAGCTCAGAGGTACCTAGAAAATTCCTGATCCAGCATGTTATATATCTACGGAGAAACAACTCATTCGAGTGCATAAACATGAATACGAAAAAGAAAGACGTACATATAATAGTTTTATCACACCACTTGCATAGAAATTTTCCAGTCGTTTTGGTACACTGCTTGTGTTCATTCCCTACAATTTTATTCGTGCATAGTTTATAGAATTAATAGTTTGCTTTTATGCAAAATTCAAATACTAACAGAAGCGAGATTTTGAGCGCACGCTATCTTTTTCAGTATAATCCTCCTAAAGTACAGAAACGAAGACTGGGCTTCTGGAGAGTAATAAGGGGGAAACGCTATATTCCCTTTCTGTGGTCACGAAAGCTGCCAAGACAATGCAAGGTCGCGTGCCAAACGTCTAGTGTTCGGAGACGCGTGAAATGTCCGCAATGTTCCTGCAACATTTCCAACAAAAACTGCTCTCAGAAAAGCGACCTTAAAGCTAACTCGTAAAGACGTCCTACGAAGTTGTGGTTATTAATAGGAGCAGAATGCCGCAATTCATTATATTTTTAGAAATTATAATAGAACGGTTTTCCACAGATATTTCGTAAACATGATATGTATTTAATAAGAAAATTTTTACTTTTTTAATTTTTTGTCATTCTTAATTTTAACACCATTGTTGTAATACACGCCTTTAGATAACTACACAAATGTAAACAAATCCAATATTCAAAAAAAAATATAAACAGAATCTGAAAACTTTTTAAAAGTTTTAGGTTTTCTTTACTGTGTCTGTCAGTCATCGCGGGTCGTAATTTAACATCGTTATATTTGAAAGAAAAAAAATACTGGTTGTGTGAAAGGTCTTTTGGAAAATATTAAAATATTCCAAAACCACTTGAAATTATTCAATTTGTAAGGAAAAATGGTTGGGAAATAAATGTTCCAAAATTATCGCAAAATTATTTTTTGTAAGGACATTACACCTTCTATTCGCACACTGGGATACAGGAACTCTATCAAACATATCCGCGAGAAGTGGAGGTAACCCGAAGATATCTGGGTATTTATTTATGGCAACTAGTATTAGACATGAAAAATAATTTATTCTATATGCTGTAACAAATGGAATAAATTTTATTTATATCCCTGACACGCTCCCTCCACTCCACCTCGTTTCGTCTGGCCTCGTTCTTCCCCAATCCTCATCCCGCTCCACCCCGCTCCGTTCCTCTCTGCACTGCTCGTTTCAACCCTGCCCACTGTCGCTCCAACCCGCTCGTCACAGAACCCCTTGCCTGTTTCCTGACAGTCTGCAGCATACCAGTGGTACGCAATCCTTTAACACATACATGAAGTGCGGGTTGCATTACAAGATTTTTAAATAATAATAATATAATAATAATAATAATATCAATAACAATAATAATAATAACAATAATAACAATAATAATAACAATAATAATAATAATTTCAAAATATCCCAAGAAAAATGAAAAGAAACCAACGATATTTCAATTTTTAACACGTCGCCACTTCAGAAGCAGTATTTCGTATCTCCGTAACAGGAAAAAACTAATAGTGCTGCAGAATGGCACGGACTTCCCCGTATTTGTTTTCTATTTCCTCGGATCTGGTCAAGCTATTCGGAATTGCCACATACTATTGCCAGCTGTCATCTAACGCCGCTCTTAAATGACCTTTGGACTATCCAACAACAAAATTTAATCCAAATTGTTGGCGCCATTTTTTGAAAATTTTGAAAAATGTCCCAGGGGTCTCATGTAAAGTGTCTCCAAAATTAAAATATTGGTTTTAAATTCAAGGAGCCATGAGATCAGTCAGATAGATTGGGGAATATATCAATTTTGAAGAAAATCGGCTGAACAGTTTAGTCGCTAGCGTTGTTCACAGACAGACGTTTTGCTTTCAACTGGTATCAAGAACCCAATAAGGAGGGATTCTGGCTGCATCATACGATAGGGGATTTGTTTCTTAATTTAGCAACTGGATTTATCGACTTTTTAGTTATCAGGACCCGGCAATGATTTTTTCGGCCGAAAATCCGCCTTTTTTCGGGCAGCATTACATAACTTTGCGAATACTATACGCACGTATAGTAAACAGGAAAGTAAAAAGATATTAGTTATATTCTTGAACATAATTTAAATGCATACCTATACTAGTTCGTATTTTAGTTACTCAAAGGGTTCATGTTAATAAGACCATTTTTATTTTACTTGTTTGAGAATAAATACCAATTTCAAAAAAAAACTTATTTTCTGTGAAAATTATGGTATTGTTTCTTAAGCTTAGATATGAAGAAGTCAGACGAAGAAACATGAATGAGAAGCACACTAAAGATATATCAAAAGTAAAATAACAGAATGTGTGTGGAGAAAGAAAATTGCAGTAAATGAAAATGGAAAGTGCAATTCTGAATGCACACATAAGATATGATACTTGTCAGATGTGAAGAAGGTGAAGAAAGGGACGAAAGAAGTTTAATAATCAAAAATTAAATTCTTAAGAAAGAAAAACCAACGAAGTCGAGGTAATAAAAGTAATAAAGGACAAATAAGAGAGGAAGAGACGGAATATGAAGGAAATGAAGTAAACGTACTCGTACCATCACAGTTCTGTAATAAAAAAAGGTGCAGTCGAAATACCAAGAGAATACGAAAAAACTCCGCGAAGAGCCTCTTCTATCTTCCTCTTCATGAAAAAGGCATTCGCGAAGACAAGAAGGGCGGCGAACGGGCGAGGAGGCGGGGCGGGGTGAGGGCGAGAGGGACGGGAGGGAGGGAGGGAGGGGAGGCTATCGGAAATGGCGCAGGCCATTCCTTTAGCAGCATCGCGGGGGCCGGTGAGAGCCGCCGTAAGCCCCCGGAGGATGAAAACAGACTGAGAGGGCGCGCCTTCGGAATGCTTACGTCCAGGGGCGTCAACCGCATTTCGCCTTCTCTCGCGCGGAAAATTCACACGCGCGTTGCCCGCCCTACGTCGCATTCGCGGTTGAACGTTGTCGTAACTCGAATAGGGTAGATTTTTCATGAAGAAACATTTTTTAAAAGTTGGTACGAATGTTCTTTTAAGAGATAAAGAGTGGCTGAAGAAGGATGTTTTATACTTCTAATAGTTCTCCTTTTCTTTTCCGACTTATACTTCCCCTTTTCCCCCGCCATTGTTTTTCTTCTCGTCTATCTTATTCCTCTCCTTCTGTAAGTTCCAGCTCTCTCCTCCTGGGTCTTATCCCTCTCCTTCTATCCTCGGTTGATTGATTGATGTTTCCGGGAGCGTCAACTACTTTGGTCATTATTCCCGTAAGTGTAGTGCGTGTTTTTTCTCGGGAGGTGGCGATGATCTTTTCTCCGCTGGATGGTAAGATCTGGCGTCGACCTACCGTCGACTAGCGGGGTTTCCCCTCAACCAGGTATCTCCCACCAGCGGAGCACCGCCCCAGCCGGGACAAGCTGTAAGCTCCCGACCGGTCTCCCGACATGTGTGGTAGTGTAGTGCATGTTAGTGTAAGTATGTGTGTAAGAGGAGAGGATAGGACAAGGAAGAGGAAGGAAAGATCGCGCGCAGTCCGTGGCCCGTTTGTTATTTGCCCATGTGTTGTATTTCAAGGTTCTGCTCCGGCATTCGCCTGGTGTTGATCGGAGAAATCACGGAAAACTACCGATCAGAGCAGCCGCCGCTAGAATTCTCCTCCAGACTGCGACTGAATTCGACCTACCTGACAAGCTAGTATCGAAAATCCTGCCGCCGTCGAGACTCGAACCTAGGACCTCCCGGTCAGAGGGACTGCAGAGACATCAGGTTGATGCACTGAGCCACCTCTCCCGGTCTATCCACGCTCTCATCCATCTTCTCCTCCTTCTCGGTCGCAACCCTCTTCTCCTCGGTATGATCTTTCTCATTTTTCGTCTCGGTATCATTCTCTCCTTCTTGTCGATCTACACCTTTTTCTTCCCCTCGGTCTCATCTCTCCAATTCTTTTCTTCCACCTTCAATTATACTTCATATTTTTATGAAACACGTAAATATCACAAATTATTCTAGATCACCGCCATAATAAACAAATTAACTAAACAAAATAATTAGTGTTATTTCATTTTGAGATTTTGTGTCTACTTCAAGGTACTTTCGTAGATGTGGCATAATCTCAACCCTTTTATTGATTATGAAATGGAAATTCATGACATATTTTTTTATTGTGGAAGTAGACCAATAAACGAGATTGTTCAGGAATTGCTATGTGGCAAATTAGAACCTTTCCAGGACGCGTGACAACATATCAATATTCTTTGTGTTTTCAGAAATTACATATTTTTATTGATTATATTAATGGAAATTTACGATGTAAATAAAATGCTGCACCCTTTTCCTCTATTTTTTCTCTTCAGTTTGGAACCTAGTCATAAACGTACGTAGAATGACATAATCATGCGTTTTTTTACGGTTGACATTATTACATGCAATTATTCTCATATTTCTACATCTCAGTAATTGAGATGTATTGCGGATATTGCGATGTATTAAGATATATCAGAATGAAACATAATTTATTCAATGTTACTATATCTAAGTTGATTAATAAAAAAAAGTGAAATGATTGTCATAAAAACGAAGCAAAATAAACTTTGCAGCATATTGTTTTGATAAAAATCTCACCTTTTGCTCACACAAAAATGAAACGACAAAAACTATCCCAATGTATGTCTTCTTTTCAAAAGCTTCTTTTTCAAATATATTAATTTTATATTTCCAATTTAATAAAGATTTAAAGATGTTTTAAAAAATATACTGTATGAATATACTTTTAAAACAGTTGACAGCGTTTGCGACGCCACATTCAACTAGTATCCTCATATTTGAACAATAAGCCCAAAGAAAGAAAGAAAGCAACAATGGTAAACGAGTTCAAGGACAAAATCTAAACAATGGGAATACGTACAAATAAACATTAGATAAGGAAGTAATGTAAAAAGAATGAGAAGAAAAACGATAGGGATCAGAAGAAAGAAAAAAGCAGAAAATACTGAAGTTCATTCTGCTCGTTTTTATCTCCCGTCTGACCCTCTTATCACTCGGAGCACGTCGGTTCGTGTCCTTCAGCTAGCTGACAGGCGACTGCTTCTTTTGGCTCCGATGCTTTCAAGAACTTCCTTGAGAAAGGCCCCTCATAGACGGACCTCCACCAGCCACTCTTTTGTCACTATATCATGTCAAGAATCATCCTCAAATACTGATAAAGAACCGTACACTATTTCGTATTCTTCTCACTCTTTGGTAATTGTTTTTATAAAAGTACCTATAAATACTGCTAAAACGTCGACTAAAACGACTAAAAAGTCGTCGAGCAATTTAAAATTACAAATTAGTTTTAATATTTTCCACAGAGTGGCAATTGAATGTTCTACGACTTGAATGTAATTGTTACGATCAATTTTTTATCACTGTTCATTCACTTTGACATCTCTGTTTAAAAATGTCTGTTTTGACAAAAAGCACATTAAATAATTTTTTTTAAATAAGATCCATTTAAAATGTAATACATTTTAGGTCATCGATAACAGGGAAGAATTTCCTTGCATTACTCTTAATCTCCTGCGCGTATGTGTGATATTGCTTTAAGAAAAAATAATTCACACACGATGAATTAGGGTCATTAGATATCAGTTTAATTTCTAAAAAGTAGTAACGATACAACAGAACAGAATTTCTCGCATTATTTCTAATGGTTTCGTAATGTTTAATACTACTAAAACCTTCAAAAGTATTTTCAATTAGAACAAATTCGCCCGCCCGGACATGTTCTCAAAGTCCTTGGGTTCGACACGCCACGCACGTTGCCCCAGCACCCCCAGCCTCCCTGGGAAAACAACCTTTCCTCTACTGCAAAAGCAATTTCAACGTTTGTATTTGCACTTTTGAAACTTCAAAGAATTCTCTTTACATTATTTTAAGAAAAGTTTGAAGAATAGATTTGATTAAGATAAAAGTCCTAAGCTTCAGTGTTGTACTTGTAGGAAGACATAAAACAATATTGATGTACACTTACACAAATTTCACAAGCACAGAGAGATCAGAAAAATAGGACCTATGACATTTTTATAAGGTATTTTGCCCTATCCTGGAAAAACTTGAAGAAAAAATTAGGAGCCTTTTTTTGAAAATATATTTTAGGTTGCAATTATTTGAGGCAAAATTACGTGAACAATAATCGTATTTTAAAAAAATTCACTTTCTTTAAAGATTAAATTTGGAAGAACGAATTTCATTAATAAAAAATTGTATTTTATATATTATTGTTTTAGGAAGGCATAATACTTTTTTACTTGCGGCACGAAGAAACGGAGAATGTTCGGCAGAACAAGTCTTATTATGGGCCCTGGTAATGAAAAAGTGGATAAATCCAGTTGCTAAATATAGAAAACGATCCTCTAACACGTAGCGTAGTCAGGATTTTCGTTTTATGGGTCCTCGATATCGAAAAATTGAATGACGGCATAAAAATGTCCGTCTGTCCGTCCGTCCTCTTATCCATCGGTCTGTCCATCTGTCCGTTCGTCTGTGGCTAAACCGTTCAGGCGATTTTATCTAAAATTGACATTACCCAAACGATCTGGCTGATGTCGCGGCCCCTTAAATTTGAAACATATTTTGATTTTGCGGGGTATTTTACATGAAGTCCCTGGGGCATTTCAAAATTTAAAAAAAAATGCCTTCATCGTTTCTAAAAATGGCTTCAAAAAACCCAAATTTTTCGAAAATTGCAAAAGTTTAACATTTTTTTGGAGACTCCCCACAACTAAAATATTACAGATAAAGATTTTCCCCTAATAAAATCCATTTCTTAAAGATATATTTGAAATAAGATCATGTACAATTTTTCGAAAATCTGATTATTTTTCGTGCAATTTTGCGTAAAAATACGGGCGATAAAGTACGTGCTGGTTTATCACCACTAATTGACTTTTGAAATCTTCGAAAATTGTGAGAATTACCCAATATCAGACCTTCACTATTCTTAAAAGTGTACTATGTCTCATCTCAGAAATTAGTGGTGCTACAAGAGCACGTATTTTCGCGCATTAATTCCAAATACTCTACTATATTAAACTACCACATAAACCTGCAAAAGTGTTTTCAACCAGCAAACGTTCTTTTCCGCACCGAAACTTGAACTCAGGACCTCCGAGTTAACTCATCTTAACTTAAATCTGTTCTTTAAAACTAGATATTGAAGGAATGTAAATGAAAGCCTCTGAATTTCTGAAAATTGCAAATGCAAATGTTCTCCTTTTTTAAAGCATCGGAAAAACTTAATATAGCCGTGCTTCTGGTAATGTATGGGTACCGTCACTGGCGAGTTGATTCTAAAGACTTAACTTCGATACTAGCGCAGAGAAAAACGTTTTTCTGTTTCATATAGTAAAATAATATTGCTTAACCGTTATAAATAATGCTAGAAAATATGTGCTGCTCTTGAACCACTAACATCTAAATGTCAACGTTTCCAAGTCTTAGTTCAGCTACAATTTAACAGCTTTGAGGGAGCTTAATAAATCCAAAACATTGATGGACAAACGCAAACATAAATCGTTGACCACAGACAGAAAGACGGACACACGTCTACTACCAAACAATGCTTCGGTGCCAAGGATCTTCAAAACGGACAGTGTGACTAAAAAACGTGTTAAAGGGAGTAATTTACTAAATGTAGAAAAAGATTCATCCCTATTTTCGTAATAAGGGCCGACAATACAATTTTTTGTCGAAAAATTTCGTATTTCCGCCAAAGCTTTCGAATGTTTTCTCTTTACTACGAGTGCTAAAGTTCGTTACAAGGCGAGAAAATAAGAAGTATTCTTGATTATGAACCACATTTGATATATTTCCCAGAAGGTATTAAGGACTCACACAACGTGGGTTTTGACTACTCAACATATTAGAGGAAGGAATTTGCTACATAGAGAAGCAAGAATTATTTACTTTTTCAATACGAGGGTCCCGCAATACGAGTTTTTCTACTAAAAACTCATCACGTTTCGTTGCATTATTGCAATACTTTCTCTCAAATAAGTGAGTACTTGGAGGCGAGAAACTAAAATTAATTTAGTTTCGAATATTCCAGATTAGAACATTATATTCTTATATTGTAGTCATCGTTAATATAAACTTTTTTGTTAACAAAAAACGGATGCCGTTTCTATATCTAATATTTTGAAGAGCTTTTTCTTTTGCCTCAGGCAATAAACTTCCTTTCAATTTACGCCTTTTGATCGCCCCAAACTCGGCAATATTCTATCAATTTATTATCATTGTAAGATATCGAACAGTAAAATAAGTGATGGAAAAACGTTCTTTGTATCCAGAGAACGTAAAGTTTTCGTGAACCTATTATTCTGCGGCGGAAAGATGCATATTTCATATTCAAAGTTTAAGAAGACCTCAGCTGCTATGGTAAGTCGGCAATAAAATTTGATGGTGCCTGTTATCTAAATACACTACAACTGAAAATCGATTTAGCGGGTTCTTTTGCCATTGAAAGAAAAAAATCCAATTGCATTTCTTTGTGTATATTGTAAAAGACTTTAAGCACTGAGTAGAAATATTCTCTACAAAATTATATTGATTTCTCGCGGCATAGCATTCGTTTAAAGATAACTTCCTCGTTTTTTATTTTACATTAGGCCGTATTTTAGTGCTAATCAATGCTTATTTATCACGAATATTATGGGATAAATTCATAATGTCCATTGTAAAATGTAAGAACAGTATATTATTATATAGTTCTATTTTTTTGAGTTTTTGATTCCTTAAGCGTCAACAACTCAGATCTCAGATCTATAGTCCCATTAAAGTAGTGTCATGTTAGGCTACGGTCACAGTGCAGTCAAAATATCTGTCGCTCGCTACCGGACAACTGCGAAATCATTCGGCGTATTTCATGCACGAAATGCAACTGAAATCGTCCGAATGTCCCCATATTTCTGCAGTTCATTGAAATATATGCTCAAAATCATCTTCATGTATTGGAGGTAGCCTTGGTATTACAGATGGCCATGACTCTCCAACTGATTTCGGACAAATTGAACCGATAAAATCAAACGAAAAAGATCTTCGAGCGATAGCCAATGTTTCCCGACACCGTCGGAAGACGTCGTTTGGGCTCGATATGCCCTAAAGTCCCTAGATACAGAGAATAGTGCATTCCATTGTTCCACCAACCCAGCTATTTTATATCCAGTTGACAGGAGAATTGGAACTGTGAGATATTGTGTGTGTTGAGAACCACAAATTTAACCAAAACAAATATTAATATTCTTGAAAATCTTCATAATGTCACCAACTGCTATAATTTTCCTTCAGCTCCTGATTGCTGTCTAGCGGGGCTATCAGGTGAGAGGATATGAAATAGGGGCGGTTGCGCTACTCTCTGTATCTAGGGACTCTAATATGCCCATTTCCATTTACTAGTACGTGTTTGAACGAATCGGGCATATCGGACGCAAACGTTCGGTCGACCGAAATATCGACCTTAATCGGTTCCACTGTGACCGCCGCCTGACAGTCCTGGAAGTGGAGGTACTCTCCCCCCTCAGGAGGCGGGATCCAACGCCAAGCTACACGTTGGCTTGCGTCGTCCCGCCGGATGAGTCCCCCAGAGGGACAGCGTTCTAGCCGGAATAAGTTCTAAGGTCCCTAACTGGTCTCCTGATGTTTCGTAGTGTAGTGCAAGTAAGAGTAAATGTGAATGTAAGGGAAGAGAAAGAAAAAAACGATGAAGAAGAAAAATTGCAATCGGTCCTTGGACGGTTTGTTAGAAGAGTCATGCTCTAGAACAGTGGTGTCAAGGTCTCCTCCTGGTGGCAATGGCACGCCTCGCGGCACCGTGCCATGCCACGAGCTACTCTGCGCCACTAGCGTCGGGAGAGGAAACTACTAGCAAACCTGCCGTTTTACAATATAGCATATTCAATATACAATATAGTATTTTATAATAGTGATGGCGTTGTCTCTTGCGGCGCGGTTATGAACTGAGTGGAGAGGCAATTTCGTTGTGGCACTCTAGAATTTGCTTGGAATTGATATGAATAATCACGGAAAACTATCTGCATCCAGCCACTAGAATTTTCCTCTAGCCCTTGTGTCTACAGTGGGTTACCCGGGTAACCTCTACAACTTAAAATATCGATTTTGGACTTCTTGGATTGATTTTTTTTCTGAGCGCCCAGTTATTCGTTAATTAGCGTCAAATAAACATTATGACGTAGTTTTGTGCTCGGAGGGCTTTTCCTCAGAAAGTTATTTTGATTTAATTATAAAGCGCTCTTAAGTCTCCAGTGGGTTACCCGGGTAACCCTACACCTGGCACTCAAAACAAATGTAAATAAGGCTTTTTTCTTGACATTTAGTAATTGGAAGGCCAATTAATTATGTAACTTACATACTAAAGTAAAAATGAATCAAATTTATGAACAATTACTACTAAAATAATTAACATAAACAATATTACCGACAAACTAAATTCAACATAAGATTGACATTTTGTATCATATTGTGGAGGCTCACAGTATAAATAAATATTGTATTTTTTGTATGATGAAGAAATGTTTCATCCTTTTTTATTTTATGAAAACAGTATCAAATCCTTCTATTTACAACGGCAACATGTTATGGTTGTGAAAGAATGTTCATCACAAATTGGTTTGCTGCAAGGTTCACATTGTTTCCTTGTTTTCCTTTTTTTGGTACCTGATTTTTACAAATAAAGCAGTCTCCAACAATAGGAAGCCTTCGACTGGAATCCCGCTGAGGCTGAGTTGTTGTTGTTGTTGTTGTTGTTGTTGTAATAATAGCCACTGTCTTTCCCAGCATGCACTGTATTCCAGATTTTTACAGAAAAAGATCGCAGGCAGGCGGGATGTTCAGAGCGGCACACTACAGCTGGCATTGCTAATTGCTTTCCTAATTCTTGAAGAAAAATCCTCCTTTTATGTGTAACAATCTTCTATTGTGTGTTATTTTCACTGTACATGACGTATGCTGATAAACATGCAACATATACAATATTATAATAAAATGCCACCGCCCATCTCTGTGTACGTCTTTTCACACTGAAGTGGGAACACATTTTATCCATATTGTATACTCCTCCTTTATTTTTGTTATAGTATAAAATTATTTGTGATTTTGAAAGTGGTCCGGATGTAGAATCATCACAGTGTATTGTGGATAAAAATATAACAGCTTTTTTCTTCTTTGGTATTATGGTCAAATAACTGTCATATGTAAATCTGCTTATTTTTAGAAGACAGCGTGCTGTATTCTTCATCCGTAAGTTCCTGAAATTCTTTCATACTTCAACAATGGATGAATAAACAAAGACGCACAGATGTTAAAATATAATGATGTGAAAAAAGGGGAAAACAAAGACGCACAGAAGAAAAAAATTTCCGATTCACAACAGAACATAGTACGAAAATAACTCGTCACGAACTATTTTTTCAATTGTTTCAAAGGCTGCCAACAATGCAAGACAGTCACCCCAACATAATACAATAAAATACAATTGATTTCTAATTATTTCAAAAAAACTCATAGACACTCAAAGCAAAATAGCATATATTAAAAGCCGAAAATACACGGGTTACCCGGGTAACCCAAGTGTAGACTAAAGGATATTTCTTTTACCGTAGACACAAGGGCTAGGCTGCACTGGTCGATTTTCCCAGATAAGTAGCAAGTGTCAAAAATCCGCAGCCGTCAGTAGTTGAACGCTACGACCTTCCAGCCAATGATGCTACAGAGGCAACCGTGCTGTAGCTGAGCTATCGCAGCCTGTATTTCTATTAGTTATTTCAAATCTTAGAGCACACGATCAGTAACAATTGACGGCCAATGTTGTACTATTTGTTGTATTAACGTGAACTGGCAATTTGATAACTACCTGTAATTTTCATAAAGTGTCAACTGTAATGAATTAGGGAATTTTAGGAATATTAAAATTTGATAGAGGACTAAAAAAATTTGATAGAGGACTAAAAATGTATAATCACGTTCAGTTTAGACTTTTATTTTTATCGATATATCGATATTTTCATATATATTTGATTCAGTTGGCAAGAAAAAATAAAATTCGAAATAAATGTTTGAGTAGGTTACTACGTATTAACGCGTTCACGTACAACAAACTCAAATCCAAGTTATCAATTTTCCAATATTTATTATAGATATCGTGAGTTTCAATCAAAACAATAACATAAATATTTAAATATTTATTCCTTATCGATTACTGTAGGAATTTTTAAAATGAACTTTATATTTGCGGGAAAATGTCTCGTCTACGCCAGCAAGCATTTATTTTTTCCTTTCATGCTGACAGCACATAAAATTGTACGTTGCTACCGTAATGAATTTTCTTGTAACCAGACGCATCAAACCTTTTTATCTGCCATTTGTTGCCATGGAGACGTTGCTTAGGGAATTCACCCTTCGTAATAGCGTGTCTACCAGATTTCCGGATTTATCTCCCGCGGTGTATTGTTTGTGAGAGACTTCGTTAATGGAGTAAATGGCTCGGTTTTACTTGCTGTCATTAGTTGCAGGAGAAAAAGATAACAGTCGTAAACGAGATTGGCGCCGGTGGCGCGGATCAGAAATGAACTCAGACAAGAATAACAACCATTTATTTTTTTTGAGCCTGTAAAATTTTGTTGGTCTGTCCGTCTACCTGTCTGTATGCCCGTCCGTCTGTCTCTCCACCTGTGTGTCTCTCTGTCCATCCACGTGCCTGCTTGTCTGTCTGTCCGTCGGTCCGCCTATCCACCTGTCAGTCTCTCCGTCCATCCGTCTGCCTATCTGCCTTTCATCCATCTGCCTGTCCATCTCTCTGCCCTTCCATCTCTGTCCGTCCATGTGTCTGTCCGTCCATGTGTCTGTCCGTCCATGTGTCTGTCCGTCCATGTGTCTGTCCGTCCATGTGTCTGTCCGTCCATGTGTCTGTCCGTCCATGTGTCTGTCCGTCCATGTGTCTGTCCGTCCATGTGTCTGTCCGTCCATGTGTCTGTCCGTCCATGTGTCTGTCCGTCCATGTGTCTGTCCGTCCATGTGTCTGTCCGTCCATGTGTCTGTCCGTCCATGTGTCTGTCCGTCCATGTGTCTGTCCGTCCATGTGTCTGTCCGTCCATGTGTCTGTCCGTACTTCCGGTCATCCGTCTGTCTGCCTGTCTGTCCGTCTAGTCTATCCATCCGTTTGTTCTTTCGCTCGTCTGTCAGTTAGTCCGTCCGTCCGACTTTCTGCATCATTATAACGAAGTAATTGTATATAAGTTTGATCTGTTTATATTCGACACAAACACTAACTTCATTCTAAGAGAGAAAATGAAAACTGATAGAAAAGTGAAAGCCGCATTAATTTCCGTTTCATCAAAGGGGTTCTCTGTAGTATAAGACTTCGTTTGTATTTTTTTAAACCCTACGGTTTCATTTTCCAAAAATCACTTCAAATTGTAAAACTGTACGCATGAACGGAAGTATTACTACAAAAAATCGTTTAAAGGCCTGCAGTTTGTGTATAACGTTCTTGCTTTTGGACGAAGAGCAGAGTACCCAGGAGCGGATTTCACCTCTTTGTGATTCGCCGGGCAATTCCCGTAAATCTCTCCGGTTATATGGAAGCTAATCAGGCAGCTCACGATTCAACAATCCCAAATACGGTTTAAAGCATAATTCTAAATTAAACCGGAGATGGAGCGTTGTATCGGCAGCTTCTGCAGCCTATGGCGATGCAAACACGACCGGCGCGTGGCGGCCGGCCGGATGGACGCTCGGGTGGAGGGCAGACGGACAGACGGACAGACGGACAGACGGACAGACGGACAGACGGACAGACGGACAGACGGACAGACGGACAGACGGACAGACGGACAGACGGACAGACGGACAGACGGACAGACGGACAGACGGACAGACGGACAGACGGACAGACGGACAGACGGACAGACGGACAGACGGACAGACGGACAGACGGACAGACGGACAGACGGACAGACGGACAGACGGACAGACGGACAGACGGACAGACGGACAGACGGACAGACGGACAGACGGACAGACGGACAGACGGACAGACGGACAGACGGACGAACGCACGAACGGACGGACAGACGGATGTATGTATGGGGTACACGTGCAAAGAGAGCGTTGATGAAGCAAACACGGCTCCAAATGTGTGCTCTATTTGTGCGGTAGTTGAAGGTTGAAGAGAAGGAGGGATTGCAACGGTCAACATACGGTGCGCTAAGCGGGTTTCGACTGCTCTCAAGTTCTCTCTGGAAACAAAAAACAAAACAAAAAATGAAGAATTCACTGTTCTGAAAATCGAATGTTTGGTTTGTGGTCCATTGGCGGTAAAGAGATAAGCTGTCGGGAGCGAGTTACCGAGGCTGAGTTTAGGAAGGTATAACTTCTGCCCGCATCACCTCAAGGAGGGGCGAGAACGTGTCAATCAAAGCGTTAGCACTTGCTCAACTTCACTGAAATGTCTTCGTCGAGTATCTTCCGTACCTCGAATATTTGAAATGTTTGCTTCCAAGGGAAAGTTATATGTAAACAGAAATAATGATACACGAACATATTCTGGGCGATTTTGCTCTTCCGATCCTTTTCATTTACGGTTTCAAGGTAAATTTTAAACACATATTATAGCAAGGTAGATTATGTTTATTTAGCAAATTTTAGAATTTAAACAGCGCGTTTAATAACCCATGCACCAATGTAGAATACTAAAAGTAATCTTTATTATTATTATTATTATTATTATTATTATTATTATTATTATTATTATTATTATTATTATTATTATTGAGACACTGAAATTCAACAAAATAAATTCAAAAGGAACAGCTCAATGAGATTTGAGGCAACATTTCGTTTTCACTAATCTCTAAAGACAACTTAACTCTAAAGCAAAGGTTATAAAGCGTATGAAGTTCTAATGTAAAAACTAACAAAAATAGTATTGTGATAAATTGTTCGCCGAACAAGTAGAAAAAAGACTAGGTCATATTTGTTTATTTTTGTATTTATCATCAGAAAACTATTAATTGGTACTGAATTATGAATAGATATTAGGAAAGATTGAAAGTTAGAAATATTCGCTCCCTCGTACGTATTCATATCGGCAAACGAACTACAGACATGTTTTTTACACTGTTTTTTACACTGTTCCTATGCAAGAAAAGCGTTACCAATTCAGATTATTAACTCAAAATTTATTTCTAAAAATGTTCGTTGAGCCTCGAAAGCGAATAAACCAATTAATACAAGCGACAATACAATTTCAACATTCACAGTAGGGTACGTTAACCACGCAATCCCACTATGAATTCTGTTGAGCATCCGCGTCTTCGCGAAGATTTAGAAGCTCTGCAAAATCCGTTGAAAACAAGCGCAGCGGAGCGGCTGCGAAGGCGGCGGTGGCGCAGCGGCGGCCGGGGGCGGCGGGCGAGGGATTTTGGCAGCGGGCCGAAAGCAGCGGGCGCGGGCGCGGAGCGGGCGCGGGCGCGGCGTCAATTCCGGTGCACGCAATGCGCCAGCAGCCCAACTGCAGAGGGCGCGCGCGGGCCAGGCGCGCAGCGCCGCGCCGCCCGACCTTGGCTCAGCGCTGCGGGGCCGACCCTGCCCCCGCCCCTGCCCCGCCCCCCCCCGCCTCACCCCATCCCGCCTCACCCCACCCCGCCCAGTCCCGTCTCCTCCCCCGCCCAGCCACGCCCCCGCCACGACCCGTTCTGTCCCCTCCCGCCCTGCACGCCCCGCCCCGACCCGTCCCCTGCCCCACCCTGCCACGCCACCGCCCCAGCTCGTCCCACCCCATCCCGCTCCATCCCCTCCCTCACCATGCCACGCCACCGCTCCGTTCCGCACCGCCCCCGTCACGTCTCCGCCCCACCACCACAACTCCCTGCCAAGCTATGGCCCTGCCACACCTCGTAACGCCCCCAGAACTCCCCGCCACGCCCACGCAACACGTCCTCACACCCGCCCAGCCCTGGTCCATCCACCCTACCCATCCCACACGCACCCCGCCTCTCCCCAATTATCCGCGCCGCCGCACGCCTTTCCCGCCCTGTCCCATCCCCCTTCACTCCACCCATAACCATAAATCATCCCAACCCATAACCCTACAGCCATGACAACCCCCGCCTCGCTATGCCCCTGCTGCACGTCTGCAACGCCCCCACAATTCCCCAACCCGGTTCCGCCCACCCTTCCCAGTCTACCCACCCTACCCATCTCACACCCGCCTTCTCCCCGCCCCCGCCCCGCCCCTCCTTCTCCGCCATCACTTCTCCCACCCTTCCATGCTACACTCCGTAACACCACCGCCTCGCCACGTGTCCCCCACCACAGCTACACCCCCGAAACACACTCTGTCTGCACTCCTCCCCGCCCATTCCGACCCGTACCGCAGCGACCACCCCCGTCCCATACTGCTATGCACAACCCTCGCCACCCAAGCCCCACTCCCACCCCGCTCCCCACCCCTGCACATCCAATCTCTTGCATCGCCTCGCTTTGTCCCACTTTGTCCTGCCTAGTCCCGCCTCTCTAGCGCAGCTCTCCACCCAAAATCAGCCGTGCTGACGCACGATCTCCATACTAACCATCCCATTCCACTTTGCGCAGACCCGCTCCTCCCCTTCCGTTCCTGACCCGCTCCGTCCAGCTTCGCCCAGACGCTGGAGACGCGCTCCGACCCATACCTCAACGCCCCACTCCGCACCACAAAGCTCAGTCCCCCTCGTCCCACCTCACTACTCATTGCCTCGCGTAGTACGAACCGTGCTGACTGGTGGCTTCCTTTGTAACCACGTTAATGCGCCCTGCACTGCTCCATGTCCCCACGCGCCTCCACGCTCCGTTTCACCCCGCCCCGCCCAGGGACGGCTCCAGCCGATCATATAGTTTCTTAAATAATAAACATATTTTTTATTATATCGTGTCCTGTATTATTTCAGTAGTATACCTTTGGGTTCCAGCTCTCTCACGCAACCAATCTTTATAAATGAGGGCTCTAAAGAAAGAGAATTTCACGGAGACTTGACGAATTCCATTTTGACTTAAAAATATGGATGATTTCTTTAAAAAAACGCATCGAAATATTCATGTAAAATGCAATCCGCATCACATATCAACCTATAACGGCAAATAACTCACAAACAAAGCGTTTTAGAGCCTTAAAAAGTAACATTTTGAGGCCAAAGGCCTCAAAGAAACGTTTTTTCACACCATAATCTACAAAATGAGACATTCTCCGATCCATTCAATTATGTTTCGGTTCTGCGCTTCAATACTATCAAGGCCACCTCAATATTTCAGTCCTTCCTGCTGGTAGCAATTTTTGTGGGCGACACGCTTAGAAGGCTTAAATTCGACTATCCTTATTTACGCTTTCTGTTAACACCGCAGTTTGTGCAGTCCTGACGAGGTTTATTTGCATAATCATTAATTCAATATTTGCTCTCCAGCAACAACTAGAAGTACTATTATAGTTGCTTGATACCTATACCTATGAAGATTGTTTTCTTAAGCGTGTAGTGAAACTATTCAATTAACGTTTTTTTCATGGTCTATAAGTGCTGTGTACTTAATTGTAGAGGGATGGATTGTGGATGTTCAGTGAAGAGTGAAGACTGTGTTTGTATTTTACCTATACCAATATTTTCGTTATCATTCGATGAAATTTTCAAGTCAACGGGTTCAGACACGTAGCTTTCTCAAAAGTAAAAAGCTGATATTTTTGTGACTATCACGAAAAACTAAAACCTAACTGACAAAGAGTATTGAATAATTACTTCAAATGTCTTTAAGTAAGTGTTGGGAATTGTTCCAAGCAAATTCTCCATGATATTGAATAAATATTTATTGAAAATTTCTTTTACACATTCATTGCATTGTTTTTTATTTTATTTGTAATTGTGTTAGTACATTCCAAGTTACCTTTATACATTTTAACGTTTCGTTAACTACTTTCTCTCTTAGAATAAAAATAGAAGGATAGGGATGTGTGTGGGGTCTAACATGCGAGAGTTCTCGCACGGGTACGCTAGTTATATATTATTTTTATAGTGTGTTTATTATAATATACAATACTATTAAAACCCGGCAGACGTTGTTCTGCCCTTCATCTCCCTCTTATCCCTCCCAACACCCTTCCTCACTGTCTCGCCCTCCCTCCCTCCCTCCCTCACCCAGTCCCCGTCTGTCTCTGTGTCTCTGTCTCTGCCGCTTCCTGCCCCTCTCATTCACATTTATTTGCAGTCTCTGAGCAGGTGAGGTAATATCGGGGAGCGCCGGACCAGCAAAAATGTAATAGAATGTTCAAGAAGAGCTTATCCTGTAGATTATGGTGTGAGAAACGTTTCTTTGAGGTCGTCGGTCTCAACATTTCAGCTTTTAAATAAATATTTAAATTAATTGTTTCAAATAAAGGAAGGTAACAAACGAAAACCCTAGGCCTTTTGGAGACGCCATGGACTCCATAGTTCCCCTCTGGAAAACGCCACTGGCCCTGCCACGCTCCGTCCTGCCACCGCTCGCCTGCTCGAGCCACGCAGCCCCGTCCACCATTCGCCAAATTCCGCTCCGTCCCCCCTCCCTCACTCGAACACCCCGCTCAGCCATCCTTTGGCCCCACTCGCCTCTGCGCTTCTCCGCGCAAAATTAACCGCGCTGACTCGCCTCCCCGAACAACCCGCACTAACCTCGCCTCCACGTCGCGCTCCGGCTCGTTGCATCTCTCGTGCCCCGCCCCTCCCCTCCCCGCTCGGAGTCGCTCTGCTCTCCGCCTCCGCCCCTGCCTCTCTCGTCCCGCTTCCCGCTGCTCTCTCCATGCAAGACGAACTGACGGCTTTCACGGACTCCGGAATCTGTCCGTCCCGCTACAACTCCGTCACCGCCACCTCTCCGCCATGCCCCCGCCGCGCCGCCGCCCCTACCCCGCCACAACTCCGCTAGGCCTCTCTTAACTCCCCGCCACGTTCCCGCAACACCTCCATCCATCCCCGCTCGCCCCGCTACGTCCTACCACCCCGCCAAACCCACTCCACCCCTCCCCGCCTCAGCCTCCCAGCCCCGTCTCGCCTTACACCTGCCCCGCCTCGCCTCACTCCCACCCTGACTCCGTCCCACCCCACCTCGCCCTTCCCATTCCCGCCATGCCTCCGTCACGCCACAGCAACTCCCCCGCCATGCTCAGATCCCACCACACCACTACATCGTCGCAACTCCCCGCCACGTCCCCGCAACATTTTCCCACTCCCCGCATTCCGCCCCACCATCCACCCGTCCCGCCCGCTCCCCACCGCCCCTACCCGCCTTGCCCACCCTGTCCAACCCACCCCGTTCCGCCTCGCTCCACTCCTACCCTACCTCCGCCCCGGCTCCGCCTCATCCTTGCTTTCCCCACCTTTGCCATGCCTCCGTCACACCACTGCAACTCTCCCATCACGTCCAGACCCCGCCGCCCCTCCGCTACGTCCCAGCAACTCCCCGCCACGCCCCCCGCTCTCACTCTCCCACGCCCCACCCTCCTCTGCCCATCCCCGGACAGCTCCGGCAGCACCCTTCGTCACCCCACCTTGCCCCATCATTGAAACAACCCTCTGCACCCTACATCTTCATCCGCATTGCACCGCAAGCCCCTCAGACAGGCGCAATACCCCAAGACAGCTGACGGCCTATGCCAGTGTTGTCAAGGTCGATGCCACGAGCGGGAGTCCCGTGGCACGAGTGCCACGACGAAATTGTCCCTTCACGTGGTTCGCTACCAGAAACAACGCCTTCCCTATTGTAAAACGGCGGGTTACTAATAGTTTCCTTTCCCGACGCTAGTTGCGGAGAGAAGCTCATGACATACCACGAAGCCATAACGCGTGCCACTGCCACCAGTAGAAGACCTTGACACAACTTATCTATGTATTAAATGTGTCAGTCCCATCACCATCGCTCCTTTTCCCACTCCCATCGCCAGCACTGCCCATCTCGTTCTCCGTTTCCCACATCGTTTCACCCCAACTGCGCCGAACGTTGCTCTCCCAGCCACTCCGTCTTGCACTCGCCAACCGCCCCACTCTTGTCGCCATCGTCATCTACCGCACACCTCGCCCCACCGCACAACACTCTTCACTTCATCGCTTGAAATCCCTCGCACTTCCCTGACACCCTGCACCCCACAACACAATTTGCTCTGCACCGCAAAGCCCTCAGACAGGCACAACACCCTGGTGGGCAACCGAGAGAACTAGCTGCTCCCGCTCATCTTCTCAACATGTGTAGGATAGAGTCTCGACTGTGGCAGGGTCTTCGACACTAGCTCCATAGCTAGGTGCTCTGATTGGTAGTTTTTCGTGGTTTCTTCGATCAACACCAGGCGAACGCCGCAACAGAACCCTAAAAAATTGGCCAAGGACCACGCGCGATCTCTCCTTCCTCTTCCTTGTCTTATCCTCACCCCTCACATACGGCCGCGGCGGTGTCCCACTGTTGGCAGATAACCGGTTAGGGATATCCCCGCTAGCCGGTACGTCGACGCCGGATATCGCCATCCAGCGGGGAAAAGATCCGCCACCGCAACCTCCCGAGAAAAACAGGCACTACAAATCAATCTCACCATGCACTCAGCATTACCTCGAGCCAGCCTTTTCCGTCTTCGCCTACATTCCAGTTAAAATTCTTCAATATCGTGAAAGGAACCGTATCGAAAGCACGGTTGTTACCTAAAGCCCAGTTTAAAAGATTTCTGCTTGTATTGTATCATTATATCCCGTAAAGGACAATTGGCCTCGGCGTTATTAGATCCGGGCTTCCTAATCGGTCACCCAACCAGTATCCCGCTCTCTCTCCCGAATTCTCTTAACCTTCGTGGCTTCACGTAGTTAACGAATTCAGTTTGCAACGTCGGCGTACATTTGGATTGATTCTTAAGGAATGGATAATGGAAGGAAAGCAAGTAATGTTCTACAAGCAATATTTATCAATCAAACAATTATTAAGTCATAGCAGACATGTTTCGAGGATTTTAATCCTCATTTGAAATAGTTCCAAAATACGTCTGCGGAAACCACCGAGATTGTATAATTGATTTTAACAGACTATGGGTAATAAGTAATAATAACAATAATAATCATAATAATAACAACAACAACTACACCTAGGAACTACCCGACATTGTAATGGGTGATGGAGCTTTAGTAACCCCATGAACCTGAGAGCTATGTCGACGGCACCCTAGCCACTAGTAGGGCATTTCACGCTGAATAGGTTGAAGGTGAGGGGTCGGACGAAGAAGTATTCCAGAGGAGAGTGGGAAATAAGTTGAGAGGGAAGGATCATGGACATTTAGACTTCCTGTTTACGGCCATGGAGGGAATAGGAGAGAAACTGGGTTGTCACACCAGGCCACTGTTTAGAGTGGAGGCCCCATTAGCTGAGAAGGAGGCTGCCTACGTGAGTCAATGAAAATCCCGTAGGGTTTAGTAATGCCGACTGGCAATCAGAGGGACCCCTTGCTGAGAACTGCGAGGGATGCCCAGAGGCCACTGTGGGTCGCAGTAGAGGATAACGGAATAACCCATGGGTTGAGTGTAAACTCGAACGTGCTTCCTGCGAACCTTCACTTAAAACCAATGCGGAAAATGGATAGAATGAGAAATGTAATGAATCCAAACTTACGATTGGATCGTGGTCGTGGCCTTTATCAACCATAGATTATTTCGAGTTTCTAGGGCACGTCAATTGCTCCGATAATTATCTAATTAATAATAATTAATTACAATTAGTTCCGTTCCGTTAATGTAGAAGCGCGTTTTGTCACTGGAGGTGCAGATGACCTTCATCCACTGGATGGCGAGATCCGGCGGCGACCTACTCGTCGGCTTGCGGGGTTTTGATGAGTTGCAGTGTTGGAAGAAGAATAGTCGCCAGCGTCACCTGATATTGTGTGCTCCTACGGATACCCGGCGTCACCCAGACAGTCAAGATCATTTGCAATTAGCTCTACTTTTGCTTTCAGATAGTCGAGTATGCTCTTGTAGTCTTCTAGACTCGCGGATCCTTCCTGCACAGAGTTCGAAGGTGGGCGACAAGATACACAGTGAGCAGTTTTCTGTTTTTTCAATACACGATCCAAATTTCTTAATCAGACCAGTTCACTGAAAATGTATTCGGCCACAGACACGGCCACACTACTTATTGCAGATATTTTATTCCTGGAGTTCAGAGCAAACTGCAGCACAAGTCTCGCTCTTCTGTAATACTTCCTGCAAATTCTCTCTTTCGATATGTCGTTCGCGATGATCTCACATTCTTCAAAGCCCAGGTATTTCTTAAGTTTTACCTGGGTCAAGATCTTGAATCACAGTGTGCATATCATCTTCAATGTTCTGTGAAGTCAATTTGCCTCGCTTTAAGTTGATTTTTACACACTTGTCAAGATCGAACTTCATGCAGATGTCATTGTTAAAATCTTTGATGACGGACAGCATTTGGGAGACAATTACTTAATTCTTAGCAAACGCTTGAAGATCATCCATGTAAAGCAAATGAACTGGGCTTTCGTCACTATTGAGTTTGAACTCAAAGTCAGTGTACGACAACTAACAAGATGAGTTCATTTATTATCAAGATTTCCTTACAGGCATAGGAACATTTGACACTTCCTTTTTGTTCAAATGGTAACTGGTGGTTCTCTAGGTTTTTGTACATTTTGTTAGCTATGGCTGCAGTTACAACTTTGTATAATACTGGAAGGCAAATGATTAGCCTGTAGTTCTTCGCCAAAGAGGTGTCTCCCGATTTGGATAGCAAATTCGTGATGCCGCGTATGAGCCATTCAGGGAGTTCCTTTGGGTTTTCTAAACTTTCATTCATTTTTGCAAGATGAGACTGCAATGTTGTTAATTTCTTAATCCAATAAATCCGGATCTTATCAATACCGGCTGATATGTTATTCTGTTTGTTATGTTAAGATATCCTGTTTCCACGAGTCCGTCGGCAGCATCAACGTCAGATTGAAACCATGATGCGTCCTTGGTTGTAGAATCTGCTATCTTCCCTGATTTCTGCCCAAAATGTTTCGACCTCATCTTTTGAAGAAGAGGCAGCATTGCCATTTGGCTTTTGAGTCAGATTGCGATAGAATCACTTCATGACTATTTCAACAACCGATTCTGTACACGGAAATAATCTGTATGTTTTTAACGCCTGATTCTTTAAGCCCATGCTTGGCTTTTTTGTTTTAGATTCTGAATTGTCTTGTGTCATTTTAAATTTGCTATTTTTGTTCAGGATGGAGTATTTTTTGTTGAACTTTAGAGGTGTAAATTGATTTAGAGGATGCCTCAGCTCAGAGTGATATTTCACGCCGAGTGTCGGCTATCAGTTTCACAATTCTTTTCGCCCATGGTGGTATGAAGCTCTTTACTCTGTCTGGCTACCGGCCGTCTGTGTTCTTGGCTGGCCCCGAAATTGTCTGAGATACTAGATATCCAATTGTATACAAGATGAGATTGATTTTAGTGATATTTCTACCTGAGGTCTGTACAAACCATACTCAAAACGGAACTTGTTGTCTCTATCACTCTTAGCTTTAGCATTTTCGTATAATCTCATCAACGGTGCACGAGATTCGAATGGAAGTAAACGAACTCGTTCTATCACGCGTCGGAGGAGGTCCCGCATTATGTACTTATCGTGTGATTGACAGCCAAATGAATTTTCACCACTGAGATTACTGGGAAGAGATAAACCTTCAAGAAGGTCATCATTTTCATGGATATAAAATGGTTCTAAATGTTCGTCATGTGGATAGTTTGATCGAAGAAGGTATTCCGCGTTTCTCTGAATGTCTGCAAGTTGTTTCGCTGTGAATTTTTCACTGATGACTATGTACCGTTGTTTACGGGCAAGCCTCTTTGAATCTAGATTAGGTCTCACATCTGGGTTCCGTTACCTCTATACCTTAAAACCTTCTAATTTTGAGCTCCATTTTACACTTTTGCGTAGTAAAAGCACCACATCACCTTCTTTAATTCATCCCGTGTCCACCTCTGACGATGGCTTCGAGATTCTGCCGGTTCTGGGTCTCTGGAACTAACATCTGTTGGATAGCCAGTCGTTCATTAAGTGACATTAGCTCGGTTTTTGAGCACGTATGGGACATTGGTAGAACAAGGCACGTTACTATTCATTACATTTCTCGTCCTATCCATTTTCCGCATTGGTTTTAAGTGAAGGTTCGCAGGAAGCACGTTCGAGTTTACACTCAACCCATGGGTTATTCCGTTATCCTCTACTGCGACCCACAGTGGCCTCTGGGCATCCCTCGCAGTTCTCAGCAAGGGGTCCCTCTGATTGCCAGTCGGCATTACTAAACCCTACGGGATTTTCATTGACTCATGTAGACAGACTCCTTCTCAGCTAATGGGGCCTCCACTCTAATCAGTGACCTGGTGTGACAACCCATTTCTCTCCTATTCCCTCCATGGCCGAAAACAGGAAGTCTAAATGTCCATGATCCTTCCCTCTCAACTTATTTCCCACTCTCCTCTGGAATACTTCGTCCCATCCCTCACCTTCAACCTATTCAGCGTGAAATGCCCTACTAGTGGCTAGGGTGCCGTCGACATAGCTCTCAGGTTCATGGGGTTACTAAAGCTCCATCACCCATTACAATGTCGTGTAGTTCCTAGGTATAGTTGTTGTTGTTGTTATTACTATTATTGTTATTATTACTTATTACCCATTGTCTGTTAAAATCAACTATACAATCTCGGTGGTTTCCCCACACGTATTGTGGAACTATTTCAAATGAGGGTTAAAATCCTCGAAACATGTCTGCTATGTCTTAATAATTGTTTGATTAATAAATATTGTCTGCGGAAGATTACTTGTTTTCCTTCTATTATACAATAAGAATCACGTGCTATTTAACCCACCTTACCCGTCAGCACTGCGTCATGTCCCGTCTCCCCTGCTTTGGTGAGACCATGACTGTGGCTTCCGCCCCGGCCAGCCTCGCCACCACCGCCGCCCTAGATTTCAGCGCACGCTCCAATTCCTCGCCCGTCCCTAATGCAGGAGCTCTGCAGGGGCTCTGGTCGCGACTAGGAACAAAAACAAGTCCGAATTCCCGTCCGGTTGTTTCGCCCCGCGCCAAGGACTTTGTTGCAACGCTGCACTGCCATCCCGACACTTCTGGTTATTGGCTGGCTGCTGCTCGGGAGGATGGGATTTTTGAAGGTCGTGTCTGAGGTGATGGAGTTTTTGTTGGACGGTCGCTAACTATAAACAAAAATGATAGAAAAATAAAAGTGGGAAGCGAACAAAATGAGAATTAAATGCGACCTGCTACTGAAATTCTAAGGGAAATAAATACATTTATTTTTGAAGAATACAGAATTTTTACATTACTACGTTTTGTTTATATGGAATTCTGTAAATGCAGAAAAGAGAAAATTGTCGAATTTTATAATATTTACACAATAATATTTACAGCTAAAACAATTCTACATCTGACGGTTTGTAGTGTTAAATCATTGAAATTCATGAACGAAACTGTCGTATCTTCTGCTAATTCCAAGATTGATTCTAAAAAATATACAATTTTCACTTTAAAAGTAAATTTTCAAAAGGAACAAAAATATTCTTGCTTTAGTAAGAAAGTTAAGAAGGAGGCTGGGGAAAATTTCGAATTGCTGGTCTGAAGTTTGTGACAGATAGCTGTAAATTCAGAAGAACAAGCAAAAATCAGAAATCATCTGGAAAGAATTGAATATTTTTTCACTTTGTGAAATATGGAATTATAAAGAAAGAATTCAATAAAAACAGGAAATCTCAACTACGTTATTAGAACGTGCAAGTATACAAAAGGCAATTAAAAAGCTCAAATGAAATATAAATCAGAAAAAAATACATTGAAACACTAGGAAATGGTGGAAGAGTATTATAGATTCGAGAACAGACAAATACCCTTTAATGAACTGCAGAATAACACAAAACGATTGGTTTGAATGACCAAGAAAGTTGAGCATGTATTTCTAAATATTAAAAAAGAAATATTTTCTTCAAATTTTAGATTAACTATACAATAGATATACAGTAATTAGCTCCTTGATGACATTATTTTTCACATTTCAATTTCATTTACTACATTCTGTAAATACTCGAACACCCTCTAGTAACTAATATCTATACTTTTTAGTTATTTGTAAATTAAAGACAAACAAATCATAAAAGGTAATTTGCATTACGTCAGCTCCGAAGTTAGGCCTGAGTACCCATTCATTATTACTTTAAATTGCTCTATGCCACGATTAGAGAATAACAGCTTTTGCAAAGTAAACTATGTTTTTTCGGTTGTGAAAACTCGATAGCTTTTATTTTCTTGGGAAAAAATTTCAGAAAATAGGATTCAAAAAAATATGAATTTTTAATTTCTACCTGTTATAAAGTATCTATAAAACACGAAATTATTTTGAACACATTTTATCAAGGCAGCATACCGTGGCAATTAGATACTCGTACATGGAGAAATGACAGCTCAATTTTCCCTTTCCGAGACCAAAGTTCTCAAAGTGTTCAAAACTTCAGATTGAGCTAAAAAGAGAAAAGTAGGCAAGATACATATTCTAAAGATAATTAATATAAAATTAATTAATATCTAATAGCAAAGAAATAATCCAGTATGTCCAACATTGATATGCACAGAGAAAATATATTTAAAAAGCAACAGCTAAAAATTTGATTAAAAAGTGAATATTCATGGTATGGTAATAGTCTCAGTGGTCAGACGCCAAATTTTGTTCCGAAAAGTCGGGCTGTTCTTGCCTACCCTCCGCTCTTTCTGAAAATAAACCTTCCTCACAACACACACACACTCGTTTCATATATCAAATTATTTTTCATTAGAAGCTTAATTGTTTCCTTTCCCTTTCAAAATAGCATGGAAGTACACTTTTATTTATCTCACCCGTTTCATTACGCACATTTTCATCTCCTAGGCTCACATTCTTCTTTCGGTTAACGTTCTTTCTGACACAATACATATGGAGGAAGTTACGAAAGGTTGCAGGAAATTATATCAACTATTAAACAGACATTTCTACTAATGAAATTAGCACCGAGAACATTTAACCATTCTTCTATGCTCTAATGCCCCCGCAGGGCAGTATATGTAAAAGAAATGTTGATTTTTCAATCTGATTTTTCTTACCATTTCCACCAACTGGATAGTTCTTATCTGCATCACATTAGTTTCAGAAAGTGGTCTAGCAGAACCAACGAGGGAGAGAGGGAGACAGAGAGAGAAAGAGAAAGAGAGAGAGAGAGAGGAATGAGTGAAATAACAAAAAACTAGTGGTGCTACAGAATGGCACAGACTTTCCCGTATTAGTTTCTTGTTTCGTTTGGTCTCGGCTAGCTACTCGGACTTGCCAATAATATAGCTGCCGACCAAATACATTTTTTGACATTTTATTAATTTTTCGGTTTTCCAATAGTAGAACAAAAATTTTATTTTAAGAATATTAAAAAACAGTTAAACCTTGTCCTAAATGGCAATTTTCTTTCAAAACGTGGAGCCATTTTCAAGAAAATGGTGTTTAAGCGCTACTGTAAATGCAAAATTTGAAGATCTTTTTCACAGAAAAGTTTTGAGTTTTCGAAAAACATCAATTAAAGTCATTTAAAGCACTTACACTTACAAATTCAATAGTTATTACAAATTGCTGAAAATGTGCATTTTAACGGTATGAAAAAATTTTAAAAAATTCCATTTGTGTAATTTTTGAAAAAACAAAAAAATATCCCAAAATGAACTTTACGTCATATTAAAGAGTGCAATTGGCAGTATCCATTCGAAGAATTTGAACAAACAATTTGAAGCCATTTTTGAGAAAATGACGTTTGAGCGTTTCTGAAATACGGAATTTCACAGAATACGGAATTCACAAAAAAACTATTCAACTTTCGAGAACCTTTACTTGACATTATTTAAAGCACATGTACTAACTAATATAATAATGTGAACAAATCGCCGCTAATGTAAATATTAACGAAGTGAGAGGCAATGCAAATGAATTACATTTTTGTAATTTTTGAAAAAACAAAAGCATAGAGCAATATGGAGTTAATGTCATCTCGCAGAGCACATTTAGAATTATCACTACAAAAAGTTTGAAGAAAAAATTTGGAGCTGTTTTTGAGAAAATCTTCTTTTTGTATTTTTTTTAAATTTCAAATATTGCGTGCAATATTGCGCAAAAACTAAAATTTTTAAAAAAATGTAACTGACCTTAATGAAAGAATTCACTTTGGAGAACAAACTTTTATTTGAAGGATAAAATCTCTGTCTGCAATTTCGTAGTTCTAGGAAAACGCCGAAAACAATTCTAACTTTCGCAATTTTCGAAAATTCAAAGTAAACCGTGACAATGGGACCTGTGCCACCTTTATAAGTACTTTACTCTATTCTTGTAAGAAATATCAAGAAAAAATTCGGAGCCGTTTTTGAGAAAATTTTTAAAATATCCAGGGAGCTTCATGTAAAGTTCCCCCAAATTTTGAAGAAAGTTTTTCAAAATCGCGGCGCATCGAGTGCAGCAGATCGACCGGGAAATATTCATTCGAAAACAGCAGTCACACACTGACTTTGGTTACAAGTTCCGTAGTGATGAAACACCAGTATCACATTTTTTTGTTTTCATGGATGATCTTAAAGTATTGGCCAAGAATGAATCGGTTATCTCCTAAAAGCTGTTTGTGGTGAATGACTTTAGCAATGACATCTGCATCACGATTGTTCGTGACAAGTGTGCAAAAAAACAATTTAAAAAAGTAAACTGACAACATCAGGGAGCATTGAAATTTATATGCACACTGTGATTCAAGATATTGAGCGAGGTAAAACTTACAAATATCTGGGCATTGTAGAATGTGAGACCATCCCGAACGACACAATGAAAGAGGGAGTATTACAGAAGAGTGAGACTGGTCCTGCAGTCCGCTCTGAACTCCAGGAATAAAACATCAGCAATAGGTTGTTTAGCAGTGCCTTTAGAGAATTCAGTTTCTGACGAGTGGACTGGACTACGCAGGAAATTCGCATCATGTATCGAAAAAACCAGAAAACCGCTCACAATGCATCATGTTTCCCACCCTCGAGCTGACGTACTGTACATAGACTTTAATTGTCTCGTAAGGAAGGAGGAAGAGACCTCAGACAAATTGAGGCCTCCTCGCACAATGCAATAGTCTGGATGGGAAAGTATGTAGTCAGACATCAAAATGACCCACTAATGAGGCAGGTCATGTAATCTGACAGAAGAGTGGGAAACAGAGGCATTGTAAGTGTAGCAAGAAGCATTGTGAATACGACTATGCAAGACACGCAGAATGACCGAGACACTGAACTTCGGATGCTACTTACCATGAAATATCAGACACAAAAAATGTTAAAGAAATCGTGGAGTCATAAACCAATCCACGGTATTGTAAAGGCACCGACAGACCCTATACTTTGAGATATTTCTGCCGACTTGACAGCTCCAGGCTGACAGGGGAGAGGGGGTTTTGTTATCCAATCAGAGGCTTCAAATTATGATGATGTCACTACAGAGTAGCCGAAGTATACTGTACTTTCATCTGCTTTGCGCGTGTTATGCAAAAATGTTTCGTTATTCCTTGCTTTGGCAGGATTATAGTGTAAGGGACTGTGATAAAATCGTGTAACAGAATTTCATCAAATAAACTAGTGTCATTATTACAATTGTATCTAAAGTACAATAAGCTGGACGTATATGCCTCAACAGCTGATCTGACGCAAGCACGAACACGTGTCTGCCGCCCGAGTAGGTGGCAACAGCTCTCTCCCCCAATCCTGGCTGTCATGTCGGCAGAAGTTTTGCTAGCAGTGATCGGCTCCTTAGGTAGCTGGCAGCAACCTGAAGCAAATTTAATTTGGACCGATTCATAACGTCTTCAGTCGGGATGAGTGGAATTTTAATAGTAATTCAATCATTAAATTGAATAATTACTTTGGTATGATATAATTTGTATTGCCGTAATGCTAACTTTATTTAATGTTTTGTGAATTAATTTTTTATTGTGCTTTTTTTGAATTCACTGAAAAAAGTATGTGTCTATTCTAACAAGCGCGTTCGACTTGTCCATATGTACATGACAATCATGTACCTGACACTCTTTCACATTTTAAATTTTCTCTTAATAATGGAAAATTCGTTGTATGTCATTCTTGTAAACAAAGTGGTTTGATACTACACATAATTTTTAGATTATGATTATGATTATGATTGTTATCATTATTATCATTGCATTTAGAAAAAAATTGATAAACATTTTGAATATAATATACAAAAGATATAATATATCGAATATAATTAATATCTATAAAATTATATAGATCGGAATAAAACAAGTTTGAGGTAAATTGTAATAAACTCTGTTTTTAATGTTTTTTTCCAAGTTGCACTATGTAAAATATCGCGGGGAGTGAACATCAAGTTCCACAAGGTCTGAGCAACCGCTGCTGCCCTCTACCTCCAGCGCACGATAACGAAATAAGAACCAAGCTGTTAACTGGAAGAAGTTCTTAGTTTCTCCACCAGATGCCGCTAGCGTTTGCAGTGACTTTCCGTTTCATTCTCTTTAATTTGTAAAACCGAACATCCCATCTCTTCTATTGTATTTTGTGTTCGGTAAATTTATAATTAATATATCTACTTTGATGTGTTCCAAATAGTTTTTACGTAACTAGTTAGAATTTTCTTATTACGGCATTATAGTTAACTACCTGATTTCACCGACTGATTCCACAGTTTCATTCAACATCCTCACGATACTACATTTATTTAAAGTTGCATTTCATCCGCATCCTTTTGTTTGTAATCCATTACCAAGGCATGACCGAGAAATAATTCTTGTGGATGGAACAAGTAGTTACGAAGGATTACCAAAGCATTGTAATCGCCGCAACAATTGAATCGATTATTTCAAAAACCAGTCAAGCAACAAAAAATCCAATTTTGAGTTATTGGGCGATTACTGTTTTGTAAAGATCAATACATAGTTTAATGCAAAAACAAGTCTACTACTGTTCCCATATAATGGTGAAGCTAAGCCTAGAAATTCTTGTTTAGTGCAGAAAGAAGTCAAGTGATAGTGCCTGTCGGGTTTCTGCTGTAAAATGCGGAAGTTTTTGCGTCGCAATGTGTTTCAATATTCACAATATGATCCCACAAGACATGAAGATGTTTCCATGAACGTTGAAGTTCCCAATAAATGTGAAAAAGATAAAAGATTTACAAGGTCTAAAATTCTACTTGGTTGGATATGTAGAGTTTATTGAGGATATTATTCAATAGCCTACAACCGACGCAGAATATCTGAAGATCAAGTGTGTGATGATGAATAGTCATTCCAGGACAAATATGAATCAATGACAATGATATTAAACTCTTTAAAAGGTTCATTTTTCATTTGACTTTTGATGTCCCCAATGAAATTATACTATTTCTAACGAAATTTACAATAGTGATGGTTGTTTACTTCAGAAACCAAACTAGTGCAAACTTTTTAATACTTCTTTACATTTGTCAATATAGGTAACAAAACGTTTTCTGTACATCAAACAGTTACATAAATAGATAACTTTCATAGGAAAAATATCAATTTTCTAAAAAAATTAAGGTTGCTGGGAAGTTTTCTTTGATTTAGTCAAAATCAACAATTTGTTGCTTGACCGTTTTTTACTTTCCCGTATACGTACGTATACACGGAGTGATATACGTAGTATAGGGAAAGTTATGTAATGCTGCGCGAAAAAAAGGCCAATTTTCGGCGGAAAAAAATTAATTGCCGGGCCGTGAAAACGCATAAGTGGATAAAACCAGTTGCTAAATTAAGAAAAAAAATCCTCTATCTCGTGGTGTGGTCAAAATCCATGATTTGTTGCTTCTTCATACTTAAAAATCGATTGACGGCATTCCGTCCGTCCGTCCGTCCGTCCGTCCGTCCGTCCGTCCGTCCGTCCGTCCGTCCGTCCGTCCGTCCGTCCGTCGTCAACGCTAGCATCTAAACCGTTCGGTCGATTTTCTTCGAAATTGATATTGCCCAGTCGATCTGATTCTAGTCGAAGCTTTGTGATTTTGAAAAAGATTCTTTAAAATTTGGGGGTACTTTATATGAAGCCCCCCGGGGATTTTCAACATTTTCTCAAAAACGGCTCCAAATTTTTTCTTTAAATTTCTTGTATGAAGAGAGGAAAATACACTTTTTAACATGGCATCAGTACGATTTTCACGTACAGCTCTGAATTTTCGAAAATTGTGAAAGTTTGAATTTTTTTCGGCGTCTTTCTCCAACTACAAAAATTAAGATAGAGATTTTTTCTTCAAATAAAATTTGTTCTGCATATTGAGTTCTTTAATAAAGGTCATGTAAATGTTTTTCACAATTTTGGTAGTTTTCGTGCAATATTGCGTGCAATATGTGAAATTTTAAAAAATTACAAAAACAAAATTTTCTCAAAAACGGTTCCAAATTTTTTCTTTAAACTTTTGGTAGGGATAGTGGTAAATGCACTCTATCAATGACATAAAAGCCATTTTGGTCTATCGGTTGGTTTTTTCAAAAATTACAAAAATGTAATTTTTTTTACTTGTCTCTCACGTCGTTAATATTTACATTATCGGCGATTTTTTTATATTATTATGTGTACGAGTATTTATGCTTTAAATAATGTCAAGTAAAGTTTCTCGAAAACACTACCGTTTTCTGTGAAAAGTAGCTCTAATTTCGGCATTTTCAGAAATGCTCAAACGTCATTTTCTCGTATATGGCTGCAATTTTTTTCTTGAAACTTTTCTAACGGATAGTGCTAATTACACTCATTAGTATAGCGTGAAGTTTATTTTGAGTTTGTTTTTTGTTTTTTTCAAAAAATTATATAAATGTAAATTTTTTGAAAGATCTCTCACATCTTTAATATGCATATTATCCGCAATTTGTAAAGATGATTATATTTGTGAGTGTAAGTGCTTCAAATAACGTCAAATAAAGTATTTTGAAAACTCAAAAATTTTCTGTGAAAATGAGCTTCAAATTTCGCATTTTTAGTAGTGCTAAAACGCCATTTTCTCTTAAACGGCTCATAATTTTTAAAAGAAAATTGCCATTTACGGCTAGGTTTTTGTGTTCTTTAATATTCTAAAATTAATATTTCTGTTCTACCAATAGGAAACCGAAAAATTAAGAAAATGACAAAAAAATGTACTTTTGGCGATGATAGATGGTAGCTGGCAAGAAAGAGTATGTGGCAATTCCGAATACTGACAAATAAATAAATAAAGTAAATACGGTCATGCTTATTTTTTTCAAAATACAAGTAGTTTTTCTTTAATTTTGTGACAAACGTAATAGGCCGCTGTAAATTTACTGCGCTTCGGACAGCTGGATGCGTCGTAAATTAGAATGTGCAATTTTGTATATTATTTCTTTCTTCGTTTCTTACATTCGAACTTTGTTATAGACTTACACATTAATATTTTAGAAATTGTTTATTTTGAAATATTTGAAATAAGTAAAAAGAATTAATAGCTCTCAGAATAGCGACAATGCAGGGTCTGCAGCAATGGAATTCACTTTGCGCTCGCGAATATCTGTGAATTAGTGTCATTGTTGTGACCTAATGGAGCTGTATGAAAAGGAGTTATAATTGTCTAATTTATGTTGATATTTGCAGGCAAATATTTAATTTTGCACCAAATGCTGTACCATTTCTAGTGAGTAGAGAATTTGTTGCACGGTTTTAAAATACTCTTCCCTAATCATGGCCCAATGGAAGGCATTTCTATATTTCGGGCGTATGTAAATTGAGGACCAAATAATCCCTTCATCTTATCTCGTGAATCTTAATCCTATATGTAATTTGAGGACCAAACCATCTCAGGTAAGAAACGGACTGAGGAGGCACGAAATGCAGGTAGGCGCGTTAAGAGGGCCGCCGCGCTGCTGGCCAGCATTTCCTTGTTCCTTTCCCTTCACTTGCCCGGCAGAGATCCTTCGAGAGGTCGAGTGATGACAATAGTCTCATTCGAGCTTTGAAGCAGCAACAGCGTTGACGTTTTTTCAAAGATGGAAGTGAAACCTGGTGTTATGCAGAAAGGGAAAGAACTGGTGACAGACGGATCTTTGGATGACATTTGATAGATGATTTTTTTTACTTGTATCCCACTTGTATCCTTGTATATTTATATTAGCGGCAATTTGTTCACATGATTACATTTATGAGTACATGTGCTATAAATCATGCCAAGTAATTTTTCTCGAAAACTCAACCGTTTTCTATGAAAACTAGCTCAAATTCCGCATTTTCAGAAACGCTCAAACGGCATTTTCTCATAAATGGCTCCAAATGTTTTCTTCAAACATTTCACACAGATAGTGCAAATTGCACTCTTTGATATGACGTTAAGTTCATTTTATGGTACTTTTTGTTTTTAAAAATTAGACAAATGTATTTTTTAAGATTTCTAACACAGTTAATAAGCACTTTTCCACCAATTTGTAAACACTGTTCTATTTATTGAGTTAAAGTGCTTCAAATGACTTCCAATGAAGTTTTTCGAAAACTCAAAGAAAATTGCCATTTAGGACGAAGTTTTAATGTTCTTAAAATAATATTTCCGTTCTACTATTAGTAAACCGAAAACTTAAGAAAATTAAAAAAAAAAGTACTTTGGGCGGCGATAGATGGCAGCTGGCAGGAGTTTGTGGCAAGCCCATCGGCAGATCTGCTGATTTCGGAATAGCTAAGGACAAATACCCTGGTAAAGAAGAGTGCAATCCAATAGTTTAAAAGCTGAGTTCACTTGAACTTCAGAAGTCTGGATTACATCAGTAACATATCCGACAGCTTGATTTGTTCGTGGGAACTGGTTTTGATCACATCTTTTATGTCATTTTTCTTTGCTTTCAGGGCATTCTTATAACATTTTAAAATCATTTTATTGATTTTTTGGCGATGCTTCAAGTCATCAAAAGCAGCTCCCGACTCATGATTATACCTTGCCGAAAGACAAGATTCAGTTATTAGCGAATCGAAAATAAAACACCAATTTCCAATTAGAACTATAACGATACCGATACCATTTCTATTTTTATTGAAAATAAAATAATTGTTAGAATTAAAAACAAAACTTCTAACTTTAACTTCAACTTTATTCATCTACATTTTAATAATTCTATTAAATAAAATATTTAATACTCACGTATTCGAATATATACGTACACGCACAATACAATTTTTTAACAAAGTTCAATAATTTAACAATCACTACAAGCACTTATGAGCACTAAAATCAGTTTGAAAACGCATACATAGGCCTATATTCGCTTAAGTTAATGTGAATTAATGATTGACGATTCATAAATGAAAATTTCTTAGAATTGTCGAAGCTTCAGTCATGGACTTTCCTGAAGGGTCTTTTCCGTACTGTAATCTAATTTGCAGGTGTTATTATGCATTGAACACTATGCTTTATATTAAAGGAGTCATTCTCGCTGAATATTAGCCATAAACAATCCACGCACAAAATAAAATTCAGGAAATCCAAACAAGTCAGTACAGACTTTTGCCAGTCGCTACAATTAGGAACATTTCATTATAATACACTAATTTAAAGAATTCGTCACAGAGTAAGTAATGAAAGATTCCGTGCTCATTTCAATGGGTCCGAATCGTAGGTGCGACAAAAATATGAGATGTTAAAACTTTTACAATATATTATTGTTGTTATTAATATTATTATTCCCCTAAATCACGGTTAAATATGAATTATTATTATTTATTGTGAAATTTTGCTGCCTGGAGCCGGCCGCCCCTGCGGCCTCCACTATGCTACGCCAATGGTCACCTTTCATTTTTACCTGGAATGCCAGGTAGTCGGTCCTCAACTTACGTATACCCTTTTCTGGGTCGGTCCTCAAATTACATATAGGCTTAACTCTTATTCCCCTTCCGGTCTCCATTTTACATACCCCGTATATTTCCAGGGTATCAGGCTTCTTTTTCCAATACAGGGTTACAAAACTTTTGCATTCTAATTTTGTGAAGTTGTAGAATTCACATAGTTCTGACAACACTGCAATGGAAATAGTGAGTTCCAAGCGAAGATGTTAGTAGCGCATAAAGTGCAATATTACAGTACTACTTAGCTGTTTCCTCTAATACGGGAAAGTAAGTGCTGTTGTAGCACCACTAGTTTAAATAAATCATTCAATTGCAGTAAACCGGCTATCTAGTCACAGGGTGCGATTGTTACGAATGTTAGCTACCATGTTTAGTTAATGGGGCATGAAATTATAATAAATGCATTGAAAATCTAATGGTAATCATACCAATTAAAATCCCAATAAATTAATAACCAAGGAATAATTAATTTGATTGTAAATATAAGCGATTACAAATTGCGATATTCAAAATGTATAAAATAAGAAACTACTTTTTGCTACATACTTACATACATTTTCTCTTGCTAACTGTAAAGACAAAAAATAAGTATAATTACATTGATTCTCACATACTTCTAATGTTTCAGCCAAGTTATCAATCTTGGGCAAAATCCTCTTCATCTAACTGCTCAACACTGAGCACACTGTATCTACTTTCTACTTATCTTCTGGAACCCAATGTGTACGTAAAATTGACCTTCATGGTGAATACGGGGGCAATAATGTCATTAACAACTCTGAATTCCTGTAAATGAATGACCTTTAACAGTATTCGTTTTATATCAACAATTCTGGTTTAATTAATATTAACAAATTTCATTTCCACATTCATTGAAAGGAATTCTTTTCCAAATTAGCTAAGCCTGCAGAATATATTGTGGATTACCATATTTAGAGAAATTTCTATTGACACGATGATTTAATTTTAGTTGCAGTAATATCTAACTTATGGTTACTGTTCAATGAGAAACCACACGTTGTCTACTGTAACCGATCGCAATAGCCATAATATAATTAATATAATAAGTGGGACTGGGAAATGCAAGAAATCGCTTTATTTGGAACAGCCCACATTTTGCGCAAAGTACTGTAGAGGCACCGACAGTCCCTAGATCTGCTCCTTAGGTAGCTGGTTGCAACCTGGAGTAAATTTGATATTCAGCCGACACATAACATCATTAGTCGTGATATAAAGGAATAATAATAATAATAATAATAATAATAATAATAATAATAATAATAATAATGTCAATACTATTGATTGTATTTTGCCACACGCTTGGCAGCGAATTGTAAGAATTCTATTTAATTCACAAAATTAATATGTACTACCAGGTGATACTGTCTGATATTAATTTATAAATCACAATATTTCACTACGCCTTAGAACTAATCCGCCGTTTTCGGTAAATTTGTTTTTGGGTGAGAGTTCGCGAAGCCGTCCCATACGAGAAACGGGATGCCTATCATCGGTTTGGTAATTGGATTAGTACATTACAAAACAATGATGTAATCATTGGTATTAATACACGAGTGTGATATTGCGATACGAGCGAGGAACGAGCGAGTATCGTCAACTTTACACGAGTTTATTAATACCCATTACATCGAGTTTCATAGCGTAATTTTTCTACAACGTATGGAAACGTTTGTAAGTTAAACTTCTCCATTGAATCGTTTCGTGTCAGTCGACATGCTGGATTCAGCTAAGGCCACCTAGCGGACACCTCTGTAGCCTACCCCCCGCAGGTGGCTTTGTTTTACCAGATCACTTACGAGGAAGTAAAGAAGTTGCGGGCATAATTTTCCGACATCCCCATTTTCGTATTTTCTCTTTTTTCTGGAAATGTCAACACCACCAGAAAGAACCACCTTTCACTAGACATTTTAAACTATAGAATTGGCCGGTTTTTAATGACAACCGTACGGCAGCAACATACAAAAACACAAATTACTTGCGTTCATATCTTAACGTCACTCAAATGGTCTCTCCAATAACTGCCACTGTGCTAGGCAAATAGAATCAAAGTGAAATTAAGATCCAGTTTATTTCAAATGATATTTCACGTAAAAAATACTAATAATAAAATAAATTAAAACTGAGAAGCATTAAATGACATTAAATGCACACGCTCGAACGAAACATTTACTACAACGATTCTCAATGATTAATGAAGTGCCAATACTTGGTTTGTAAGTTTCTCTGTGTTACGTCAAGAACCTGTAACACAATGAAATCTGTATAGTAATTACGTATCATAATGCAACGGGTTGCAGCCATCAAATGACAGTATTATACAATGGGAGTAGGAAAACGTAGATTTTTGTTCTCCTCTTGCTCACAACTGAAATTAAATACCAATTTTTTTCAAAATTGGTCATTGCTGCCGCAACTACCGGTGAAACTCCTTTTATTTCTCCATCACAAATTACTACCTTACTTCACCGCTGCTTCCACAGGCTAACACATAACACATTGAATACAATACCAACACTACTGAAATATTATTCCCTTTCCTTGAACCACAATAATACAGCACATTCATAAGTAAAAATACAAAGAACAATATTTCACATATAAACGCATTCTTTTTTATAGCAATTAATTTTTAAAATTTAACATTCAATCAACTGCGAATTGCGAACAATTCTTGGCCTTGTCATATTGCTGTGTAGAATACAAATGTAAATATCCTCTTCACGGAGGGGTGGACGGACAGATGATTGCGAAACATGATTTATTATTATTGATTTGCCAATTCAAATTCAAATAAAGCTTTGCCCACAAAATGTTTTGTCTTCATCGAGGTACATATTCAAATCAGTCTAAACTGACAACTAGGGCCCGGATGTTTATGGCCTAAAAATTCACCTAAACATGTTAGAAATATGCGAGCATTTATGACCGAAAAAATACACAAATATGCCCATAAATACGACTTTGAACTTTTTTGGTTGCATTTCATGCACCAACGAACGAGGCATTTGCGAAGCCATCAAAATCTTGACGGTATTTAAATAATCATTATATTGAAAATATACTTTTAAAATCTAGTACACTTACAATTCACCCCTTCTCCTTTGGCGATCTATGAAGACAAATCTGCCTGCTAAAGTTATTTATAGAAGCACTTGACCTTTGCACAAAATCTGACAAGGTTAAACCACTTCTTCCTTCGCATCTGGTGCTTTCTACGTTTTATTTTTCTGCTATATACCTTACCCCCTAATTCACATTCGTATATATTTATAGGAAAGACAGACAACTAGATACAATTGTAAGAAATTAGACAACAATTAGAACTCTGAAATCTCTTCGAGACGATTGCAAGCAAATATGCGAAAATGGAATAAAAAATATGAAAATGAGACAAAATACGAAAATTCATGGAAAATTATGACCATAATATGAAACACTAAAGGAAAACGACAATAGGGTTTACAAAAGTCAAAATGACACGTTGAGATGACACGTGAAGAATTACATTAGATACACGTTAAGAAACACGTTACGAACGTTAAGATGTTACAAGTATATGACACGATAAGAGTTGCATAATGTTAGTCAATGTAGATAAAATCATGCTTAACATATATTTTCCATGGAAGAAACACGAAGGAAGAATATGACTTGTCATAAACATTCGAGCTCTAATAACCACATGACAAAACCAGTGAAATTAAGACATTTTTCATGGATGTCTACCATCAACCTATGTATACCATACTGGTTTCACGGATGTAATATGCAGCGTATCGATTTGTGAAAAAGCAGAACACCCATATTCACAAGGGGGTTTTGTCGACACATACCGAACATTCGTGTGGTCAGTACAGGAAAAGAAAAAAACCTAAAATGATCGTGGGAGCAGCAGTGGTCGGAGCAGTTATTTTCTTTGGAATGCATATGAGAGAATTGTCTGCAAAGGGAACAAGAGAACTAATGGGAGACAGTTTCCAGGTACCATCGTCTCTCCAGGAAATTACGGAATGGTTGCTAGACAGCGAGCCCCAGGTAAAATGGCAATCCTTGATGTTCAATATGTACGAGTATTACATTCAGAAAGGCGGGTTGATAAGTTTTTATTTCTATTCTGAATCCATTACTAAAGAATTTTCGAAATTATTTGAAAATTAATTTTTCCGGATACAATTTAGCATTTTTGTCGTTGTTATTTTAATGTCCCTAGGTCATTAGTGACCACTAATGGATTCGAAGTTATGGTATGAGGATGAAACGATATGGTGATGAAAGGGGGTGAAATGACGAACACATTCAATCATGCCCGAGGCGGGACTTGAACCCGCGAACCCTCGGTACAAGATCACTACGGCACGCCGACAGAATTTAGTATTTATATAATATATTTTTTTGTAATGTACAGCATTAAATTTGGTACCTTAAATGAACTACAAATAATATCGACTATGATTGTGCTCACTTTTCCAAAGATGTCAAAGAATGCTTACGGTTTACCCTCGCCAGACAAAACTGTAAACCAGAAAAAAGTTTTATTTGTGGTCAAAACATTCACTGAGTCTATAATGCACGTATTAGAATGAGGCAACAACACATATAAAATGGGAAAAATGTTCATGAAATTTGGAAACCATATTAATCAGTTCTTAAATATATTTTGGAAAAAGTACACACTAGAAACTCTTGATTCATCTCGAATAACGAATTCTTCTTGTACTTAATTTCAGACCTAATCAAAAGAATATGTGTTCATGCAAAAAATAACTCTAAACCTGTTCACTCGTTCTCTGTAAAAAGGTTTCTTGAAAATTTTACACCGAATAATTCTCGAAATGAGAAAATTTAAAATTACCATTATTGTAATTACAATTATAAGTAAATATTATTGTAATTACCATAAAGAAATTACCATTATTGCAATTGTAGATGGTCTAATTTAAAAAGGATTGGTAATTCGAATTTTTAAGTTCCATTCATATAATTCGAAATATAATAAATATATATTTCAAATTAAATGAAAATTTTAGAACACTAAGGAATTACAACTATCCTGAAAACAAAACAAAAAAAAAGATTTCGGTTGAGAAGTGAGATTATCGATTACCTCACCGTAAATTAAACTTTTATATGCAAGCGGTGTTGATAATTGGTACTGAAAAGTTGTTGGAGTTCCAAAGCTCAGAACATGTCACATTAAAGTAGCAACGCTGATTATAAACATGGCAGCTACGTATGAACCAACCTTTATTTATTAATAATGAGGAAGTATAAATTCTTAAAATTCATATTTTTTAGATTCTTCAGGAAATTCATTTTAATATTTCAATATTCATTTTCTCCAATCCCACTTAAAGTTCTAATTAAAAAATCCCCATGTGTCCTGCATTATGGTTTTTCGTGAACGCAGGTGACGGTGGAGAGCCTTGGCGCTGTCGATGAGGCAGATGCGGACCTCCTGGACCTCCTCACGTGCGCCTTACATCGCCGTGCTCAGCCACTGCCTGTCCTCATGCGTAGGAGCCCCGTCCTCCGACAACCTACAACTGTGGATTTCGAGGACCTGCAAGACCTGCCTGACCGAATCTCACCCGTGCCCAGGCGACAGGCCCACATTTTCATCGCAGACTCTCCTTCCACTTTCCAGCAATACTTTTGGAAACCTTTCATATTACACCCACTTAATACCACAAATCTGGAAGACGAGCTGCCTAGAATATGGTGGAATCGTCTTAAACCGTACCCTATCGTCAATCCATTATCCAAATTGCTTCTGCTAGTAAACTATCATCGATACGTAACATCATGTAGAGTTACAAAAAGTTCATTTTCTATGTTTTTCCGCCTATGGCATCGTCATGGTGTTCAAAACGTAGTGAGCGTATTAAAAAGAGAGGAGTGCCCCGATATTGCGTTGACGTACAATCCATTTCAAAAGCCTAACAGTTACGGAAAACTACAGATAATACAAGATACAAGAAAATCTTCACTCTCACACATTTTCGAAAGTAGACTAAAAAATATGAACGGATACGTCCTAAGGGTATCTGCTTACGAAGAACTACCCAATGTATTTGTAATTACACACAACAGGAAAGAAAAATACGGAGCAAATGCTCTTCTACTGAAAACAATGAGTGACAAATTAAACTTCAGGGTTTCAATAATACAAAAGGAGTGGCCAGCCAAGAAAGGACAAAGCATATGTATGAGAACATTTTTAAACATATTCTTCGAAGAATGCGATCTTGCAATTAATTATTGTCAGTGGGGTCAAGATATGACCATTGGTAATTCAAGGTTTTCAGCATTTATTACTAGCAATGCATTTAGCATAATTGTACCAAAAGCTGGTGTCGTAGAATTTTGGAAAGCAATATATTTATGTTTTAGTGCACCTGTTTGGATAGGCACAATTTGCAGTTATGTATTAACTTCTGTTTGTTTGTGGATAACAAGCCGATTGCTCTCTACAGCTTATACTTTAAAGTCAGCATTCGTTGACAATTTGCAGGTTTTCGTGTCGAGTTCATGGTTGGGTATATCCCAGGTCAACGGGTTATCACGACGCATTACTGTAGCGGTTGGTTTGCTGTGCTCCAGTATCGTTCTAGTGTGTGCATTCCAAGCAAGCTTGTTCCAGTTACTTGCAAACCCTCCGCATTACCCGGAAATTAACACTTTCTCCGATCTGGAAAAATCTAAATACAATATTTATTTTCGGGAATTCTACGTACCAGATTTTTTTGAAGCGGAAAATGTCCAAGAATTAAACGAAAAATTGACTAGAATGCCTAACAATGACCCGTTAATAGTGTTAAGCCAAATATTGCGAAAAGGTTCTAGCGCATTTGCAGCAGATAGCTCTTTCTTGGAATTACAGCAAAGTCTGGACCCAATTTTACTCTCTTCTTTTCATTATCTAAAAGAGCATATTCATTTGGATATATTTACTTTTCATGCTATAGAAACGTCACCATATACGGAAGTTTTCAATAACATAATGAGCAGAATGGAGGAAGCTGGTTTGAAGTTACGATGGGACATGATAGGAAAAAGTGATGTCGTGAAAATATGGCGAGACCTTAAAAATCTAACAACCCATGTTGATTTGAATACTCCAGTGAGAGTATTCGGCCTGTCAGAAATGCTTTTGCCCTGCATTACGTTTTCTATAGGATTAGGGCTAACCTTTTTTGCATTTGTGTTAGAAATAGTAACAAATTACAACAGATAATTAACAGTTATAGAATAACGCATTATATATAAATATCAAGAGATATAATAAAAGGTTAAAGCAACTACTAATTTAGTACTCAAGAATTAATTCTCAATCATTCATTGGAAAGTAATTTCAAATGTATAATTATTATCTATATGACTGAATTTTTTATATATATTACTGTAATAAAGAACAATGATTTCGTTTCATTTCAGACATCAAAAATGCTTTTAAATATTGTTACTGCCGACTCCGTGTCCCTGTTCGGGGCCAGTTGTGACCGCCGACTTCTGAGTCGCACATTACGGGATTCGCGGTCTTGTTGACCGCCGCTCTCGGCGACCTGCCTGCGAGCGACCCCGCGCTCTTGTAGTGATTGCAGTTTGTCCGGATAGCTCTCGCCAGCGGGCGCAATCCCACACTGGGATTCGAGACGAGCTCGAATCGGGGCGGGTGTCTTTTCAGGATTGCTTGGATGGGGAGATGCAAAAGGGCTTGCCTGGTTTTCAAAAGTTTTCATGTAATGCAGTAACAAGTTTTGAGATAATCGTGTTCAAACGTTTTATTACATTTTCAGCACAAAAAACTCTAATTTAATTAATTTAATTAATTAATTCATTAATTGAAGCGCCAAACTACATAAACATGAGAGGAACATCTGGCGCTTACCAGCATAATGTGAAATTAAGAACAGTGAATTTGAAGATATAGGTTTATAGCCGGTTGTTGCTAAACTTAAAATCCTGATGTGACTGATAGCGTTTACATTTTTCATTAACCCTCAATAGCTATTTTTACAGATTTTAGAGATTTTTATTATTATTATTATTATTATTATTTTTATTATTTTTACAGATTTTATAAGGCTATTTTTACAGATTTGGTGCCAAAATTTTGCGTAAACTTAGAACATGGTTCAATGCAACTGACGGGCGTCCATATCTCATTTTTTTTAAATGGCGCTTAGCCCGTTGATGCATAACACCGTCCATTTATTGGCAAAACGACTATTGACGCGGGATCCGCACAACTACATAGTTCTCGAGTAGTCAGGTGACGATTCAAGCCGGGGGCGCCGACTGGGTCGACACTCTCCACTGGGTCGACACTCTGCCCCTAGGGGCGTTGCTGGCTGCGGGCACGCTGCGCCCGAGTTCCGTACTCCGCTGCCTCGTCGCCGTCTCCCGTGGACTCACACCGACGCAGTCCGTTCGTAGCCGAGGGTTCCGCAAACTACCGAGATCAAGGGGTTCAGTTCCGGACACAGTCCAGTTTCTGGCGAGTTTGTTGTCATATAAGTGCGTTCTCCTCTCGCACGTTTGTAGTTTCTATATCACACATCCTACACGAGGACCTCCTAAGCTCCCGTCACACATGCCCATTCCCTCACACGCGTCTTTTGCCTCGCTCCGGATATGCCCCTCCCACTTCTTAGGTCTCTTCCAGTCACACGTCTTACACCCGGACATCTGCTGGACACGTCCGACGCCTTTCGCGCCCCGTAAGCTTCTCTCTCGGTCTCGTCTGCCTGCGCTGGCTCCCTATTCACGTACGCCCCTGCGTCTTTCCGGAGCCCACCTGTGCATCTCCGCCGCCTCGTCACGTGTTCAGTTTCATTAGTTTGCTTGGTTTGCGTCTCGTGAATTCGTCCTGATTCGTCCTTTTGGTCACGTGCTAGGTCAATCCCGAATTTCTATTCTTGGGCGTTACCGAGTATTGCGCCAATCTGAGTGGTTACCCTTACCGTTTGTCAAGTCCACGGAGGGAATTCCCACATCTTTCATTAATGTACGAGTTTGGGAAGTCCCTTAATGTTTGTTATGTACGTCGCAGTCGGTAGCTCCCCGACAGCATTTGCTGCGTTGTGCGAACATCCGATGTGGGTCGATTCCTCACAATAAATCTGTAATTAAAAGTACAAATACAACTGATCGTTTGTCTCTATTTTTCACTCAGCTGTTATGTAAACCTTCATCAAAATATTGTCCCTAAAATGTCTAAGGACAGTTGCGCCCCCTCGTTTTCCAACCTAACAATAAATTTCAGAAAATTAATTAAATAAAAGTATTTCTAAAAGCAAAAATTACCTTATAATTGGTGACGATTATTTTTTGTACCGTATTGTACTTTAAAGGTTGTCTCCCTCAACTTGAATGTCCTCAACCTGGGGATTTCACGAGTGACCCTCGTGAAATATCCCTCCGCACACAATACGTTTGTAAATATATGGGAGGGACCATGGTGTAAATATATAGGTGTGTCAACTAGCCACCTTGGGGAAAATTTTCTGAAGCCAGTTTGAGGCTAGTTCCTCGCTTGTCCGTACGGTGCGCACGATCGGTTTGGAGCACGGTGTAAGATATACATCTTACGACGACATCTTCAACTGTAGCTATTACAATTTTACAAAATATTTCCTACCCATTTTCGTAACTGTTTGCACTATACTTTATCAATTCCACCACGAAACGACAAATCACTGGCTTGAGATTAGAAATCAGATGGCCACAGATCTGTTTAATGGATCACGATCAATCACGACATTGCTTAAATGAGACCCAATGATCACAGCGCTTATATGCAAGAACTCTGAGAACTAGCCTCACATAAACTTCAGTTTTAGACTGGCAGTGAACACACCGATTAGGTTGCAGTGACAGTTACAGTGCCATAATCAATGATATGCTGTGTGATTCGATGTCCAATGGCTTATATTATAGTTAAAGAACCGTGATAACCGTGATCTCTAAGAATTTCTTTCATTTTCCAGTTGTCATGAGTAGTAATGAAGTGCATATTAATGTATGCGTATGTGTATAAGAATTGTGCATGGTCCTTGGCCCGTTTGTTAAGGTAATGTTGCTGATAGTTCGTCTGCTGTAGATCGGCGTAACTACGGAAATCTACCGATGAGAGCAGCCGACCGTTAAAATTATTTTCAAGACAGCGTTTGAATTCGACCTAGCTATTTATTAAATTTTGAAAAACCGCCACTTGGAACGCTCGACCCGAGACGCCGAAGTAGATTTTCAGTTGAAACTTGATAAGAAGACTTTGAACAATTCTGTACCAGGCATTGATATCGACATCTGTGAAGTTTCAGTAGAACATCATGTGCTCTGAATAAACATGCACAGCACCCTAAAACATGAAATCAAAGACAAAAGCCGGGAGAATATTATGAATTAATATTTTGAAGTAGTTTCTTCTTTTTGTAACCCTTTCTCGTCCAAAATTTCTTAATTTCTTTCTCGCCGGTCATTGATCTCTTGTGGCGAGCGTTTAATTATTTCCATCTTACAATAACGACGTACGGCGCCGGGCTAATCAAGTCAGTTGCGTGACAGAGCTGCGTATCACATGTCACCTTCCACGGCACTATTGCCTCAGCTTAATTTCATTGATTATTTTGTGTTTCCGGGAGCGACAACCGTTATGATCATACGTTCCGTAAGTGTAGTGCACGACAAATACCAGACGATAGCGCAGTATCTTCCCACTAAAACGCGAGATCCAATTACGACCGCGTCAGCCTACGGCAGTGGTGTCAAGATCTGATGGCTGTAGCACGCGTCGTGGCACCGTAGCATACCACGAGCTTCTCTGCGCAACTAGCGCCGGGAAAGGGAACTATTAGTAGACGTAACCCCGTCGTTTTACAATAGTAATGGAGTTGTCTTTGGTGGCGGGGTTATGAACTGCGTCGAGAGGCGATTTCGTCGTGGCACGCGTGCCACGGACTCCCGTTCGTGTCATCAACCCTGGACAACACTGGCCTACGGAGTTCCGTCCGCCATCATGGCACCGCCCCGGCCACGGCAAGCTCTGCTCCACAGCTCGTTAAACCTCGATGGCAATATCGATTTTGACATACTATTAAAACTATCGATACTTCTGGAAACAATCGAATACTATCGGAATCAATTTTTATAAAAATATATACATTTAGAGAATTTTTTTTTAATTACAATACTCAAACAACATAAATCATCTTCTATTTAACTGTCATTAAATGTAAATATATTGATTGATGTCACTGGTTCCAGCACTAGTTCGACTTTGTTTTTTGTAATAAGTGAAAGAAAGACCAGATTCACGTTCAAGGTGAGCGAAGTGTAAGCGTCAATTGTTTCGGAGTGATACACCAATAGCCTTTATGCGCGGAGACGTTTACTGAGATATTATGAGTTGGCAACATTTAATTAATTGAAATTGTATTAGTGATAACTGGTTATGTTATTTCGAGTAGTGACGCTGAAAGAGATTTCAATACTTTACACATTTTTCAAGAAGTTTGCATCTAATGCAGGAAAATGTGTTGAAAAAAACTGGGGAGATGTTATTTGAATTAATCTTTTTATTATACAACTAGCTGAACTACCAGGCGTTGCCCCAGCATTTATTACAGTAAATTTTTAGCCAGGAAGAGGAATTCCATTTCCATTCATGCCGTGCAGTGGGGCTCTACTTCTCTCCCCTCTACTTCTCTGCCCCGCCAAGCTAGCCTGTCATGTCTTTCCCCCTATATTGGAAATTTCCGGTATGCCTCGTTCACTTTCTCACTAAAGAAAGTTTACATTTTTTTCTAATGGGAGTTTCTGCTCCCAAACATTCCTCACTTTAAATAAATAAAAACAATAACAATCTGAACTGTTAATACCAAAATACTCGTAAAATACTTGTACAAATTGTAGACTCACATAATATTCCTTTGTGGGGTTTTTGTATCCCGCCCTCGGTGGCTTATTGGCTAGCGTGCTCGCTTTAAACACGAAACAACCCCGAGCTCGATTCCCGGCCGGGTAGAACTGTGCGCTTTCCTTAGAAATGCCTCAGTATCGACTGTGCTGTGTGACGATGACAAAGCCCATCCTAAGGTTATATAGAGCGGTGTATACGGTAAAGGGATGTCCTCGTGCTAACCACTCAACATTAGTGGCCGAAAAAGCTGCGTCACCGCCGTCAGCTAAGGCCTTTAGCAGCCTGTAGAGCCAAGGACGGAAGTTTTAATATATTATATCAACACTTTCAATACATTGCCAAATAGTAAAACTAACTCATTTTTATATTTTTTGCTTCTATAGTATTTATAAAGGAAGATTAAAAATTTATCTGCTGACAACTCGTGACCTTGAAGGGGACAGTTTTAAGCAGAGTATACGAAACACATCCAAGAGTTCTCGCATGGGTACGCTAGTAGACAGATCCGGACAAATATATATAGATGTCGTAACGTATTTGATGAATTTTAATCATAAAAGTAAATGAAAATATCTATGCTGAATGTAATTTGCCGGTTTCTAGAAATATTTTGAAGATGAAAGAAAGATGTATTTTTAAAGATCTATGTGCTAGTAACATGTAATATAAAACTTATTAGCTTAGTAAATCAATTCATCATATCATCGCAACGTAACAGCAAAACAGCAAAACTGATCCACCAACCTGAACATTATATATACACAATAAATTGACAATGTACTGAACCACCTAAAAAAAACACTATTAGCTTCGATACTTGATTTGAAGTGCTAGATACTATGTATTTTGAAATGTGAATTATAGAAACCAAGGAGTCCCCAGAATTTTGTTATTAGATCAGAGTTAAATATTTTAGATAATTAATTTTTGCCAGTTTATAAAAAAATACATGAATTAATTCACTGGGCGCAACTGACATGCGAAACAACAGCAAAGATTAGTCTTAATATGTAAAGGACCATTACTTAATTACATACCACTGTAATAGTCCACTGCCCATATTGAGAAAAATGTTCAACGGTTGACCAAACATACAAATATTTCCATTTTACCAATTTGAACATGAGGTATGTGTAAATAGTCAAATCGAGAGTCATAAACGAAAAAGCTACCCCTGCTTCCTAGAGAATTATTCAAATTTGGCGGTTGAACCAGGGTTTAGGGTGGCACTGTTCATTTGGTTCCTTTTGTGAATCACTTACTCTCGTGAATCGCCGCCACGGTTCACTTCAGAGGTGGCGAATAAATTAATAAGTGAATTATCTTCGGGTTTGATTAGCTTTGATGGGTCAAAGCATAAATATACAAAAAATGACCAATTTCATATTTTACGAAAAATTTCTTCTTCATCACGACACTTAAACAACTTCACTTCACATTGAAAATTACACTTCACTACACTTGTTTTTGTTGAATTAAACTTGTTTCTAAGCTGATTTCATTGCATGTTTGAACTCAAATATTAGTATAGAAATGTTTTTAGATTTTAAAAAGCCTTCTAGTAATGTCACTTTCAGTTGTTCCCATAACAACAAAATTTACTGGCACTATTGAATGCGATTAGTAACTGTTCGCACTACAAATTATTTTGCTCGTGGAATTGTGTGTTTTATAGCATTTCAAGACCTCTTTGAATAGATTTTGTACGTCTACAGTGATGGAAGAGTGGAACGCAGGGATTTTTTTATGAATTGCGCCGAGCGGAAGTTTAAATGCTATTCAGTGGTGTCAGAAAGTGGGATTTGCTTGCGTCTCGGACGTGTGTGTCACGTATGTACAGGAGAAAAGTGGTATTTCGTGTTTTTTCGTATTTCAAGACATCTTTTAATAATAGATTTTTGTGTGTCTACCGTGATGAAGATGTAAATGCAGGATTTATTAATGATTAACATATTATGTAATATTTGCTTTAAAAAGTAACGAGTTTGTTTTTAGTATTAAAATGGAGGATTTGAGAGGTGATAGTCTCCCAATAATAAACTTGTAAGTAGTATGTGTTTGTGAAATAGAATTTGATTTTAAATATTTGTAGATTTTTTATTAGCTTAACAAGTTATTTTTTATTATTAATTTTTAAGCTTCAGTTCGTAAAAAAGTAGGTATTTTTTTTCCAGAAACACTTGACGTTTTTTCGTGTTATGAGGGTGTAATTCGTGCCGAGACTCTACACTAATTTTCAGTA
>JAHLJT010004567.1:184879975-184913790 GCA_031308135.1 Acheta domesticus
CCCTTTGAGTACTAAATACCATTTGTTAGCATTAGAAACAATTTAGTAGGCATTAGTAAGCCCACTTCGGTACATGGGAATGTTGCTCAAACGATGTTTGCATTTTTAATATCTTAACGAACCGACACCTTGAGTTTAATTTCAAACAGTGTTTTATGACAATATGAGTTTGCAGCTGGGCGTTGGTGTACATACTTCCAGATATTGCCAACATTTAAATCGTGCGTTTGGACTGCGATCGTTGGCAGTTGTCGGGTGATTTGCACTAATCTTTCTATAATTTTAAATTTAGTTGTTTTTTAATTGATTCACGTAGTATTGTAGGCTAGCGCGTTTTGATTTTTGTTTTCTATTTATTTCAAGCTATTTTACTTTAGCTACTTTAAAAAGTTTGTTCTTTGTGTTGTGCCATAGCACAAGTTTTCCCCCACTACCTCTGCGTACCCGTGCGAGAACTCTCGCATGTTAGACCCCACACATCCCTATCCTTCTATTTTCATTCTAAGAGGGAAAGTAGTTAACGAAACGTGTTTATTTGTTTAAAATCTATAAAGGTAACTTGCAATGTACTAACACAATTACAAATAAAAAACAATGCAATTAATGTGTAAAAGAAATTTTCAATAAATATTTATTCAATATCATGGAGAATTTGCTTGGAACAATTCCCAACACTTACTTAAAGACATTTGAAGTAATTATTCAATATTCTTTGTCAATTAGGTTTTAGTTTTTCGTGATAGTCACAAAAATATTAGCTTTTTACTTTTGAGAAAGCTACGTGTCTGAACCCGTTGACTTGAAAATTTCATCGAATGATAACGAAAATATTGGTACAGGTAAAACACAAACACAGTCTTCACTCTTCACTGAACACCCACATCCCTCCACAATTAAGTACACAGCACTTATAGACCATGAAAAAACGTTAATTGAATAGTTTCACTACACGCATAAGAAACAATCTTCATAGGTATCAAGCAACTATAATAGTACTTCTAGTTGTTGCTGGAGAGCAAATCTTGAATTAATGATTATGCAAATAAACCTCGTCAGACTGCACAAACTACGGTGTTAACAGAAAGCGTAAATAAAGATTGTCGAATCTAAGCCTTCTAAGCGTGTCGCCACAAAAATTGCTACCAGCAGGAAGGGCTGAAATATTGAGGTGGCCTTGATAGTATTGAAGCGTGGAACCGAAAATTTAATTGAATGGATCGGAAAATGTCTCATCTTGTAGATTATGGTGTGAAAAACGTTTCTTTGAGGGGCCTCAAAATTTTACTTTTTAAGGCTCTAAAACGCTTTGTTTATGAGTTATTTGCCGATGTAGGTTGACATGTGATGCGGGTTGCATTTTACATGAATATTTCGATGCGTTTTTTTTAAGAAATCATCCATATTTTTAAAGTCAAAATGGAATTCGTCAAGTCTCCGTGAAATTCTCTTTCTTTAGAGCCCTCATTTATAAAGATTGGTTGCGTGTGAGAGCCGGAACCCAAGGTATCTACTGAATTAATATAGGAGGCTATTATTATTATTATTATTATTATTATTATATTATTATTATTATTATTATTATTATTATTATTATTCCATTACATCACGACTAAAGATGGTTATGAGTCGGCCTGAATATAAGATCTACTCAGTTGCAACCAGCTACCTAAGGAGCAGATCCGGTGACTATCAGTGCCTCTACAATCTTTACGCAAAATGTGGGCTGTTCCAAATAAAGCAATTTCTTGCACTTCCCAGTCTTTTGAATTACCAGGGAGTTTAGACAAGTCTTACTCAAATTTTGCGGAACAAATCCCAGAGCTCCGATAACTATCGGGACGACCTGTGCCCTTTACGTCCCACATTCGGCTGATCTCGATTTCCAAACTCTTGTATTAAGACGTTTCTCTGCCTCCTTGGTAATGACCGTTTTGATCGCAAGGTACAGCAACATCCACAAGTAAACACGATTTGTTCTCCAAATCCCGGATGACTATATCCGGTTTGTTTGCTGCTATCGTGCGATCAGTTTGAATTTGTTGGTCGTACAATATCGTACACAATCCAACAGACGTCACCGGTTTTGGTGAGTGTTCGTATCACTTGAGGCATGTGTTTGGAATTTCGAGGGCGGTACAGATCTGCCAATGGACGTAGCTACACACCCTGTCATGTCTTTTCAGGTATTCGGTCTTTGCTAGGAATTGGACAAGATGAGACAATATGATCAATGGTTTCTACTTGCTCCTGACAAATGCAGCATTTATCATCTGGGAAATTTTGAGAACCGCTTTATCATAATGTCGTGTTCTCAAGGCCTGATCTGGGCAGCTATTACAAGTGCTTCCGATTCTGGCTTCATTTTTCCCCTTTTAAGCCACATAAATGATTGATCTTTATTGATCTGCACCTTGTCCATTCTTTTTAGGTATTGTCCGTGGAGTGGTTTGTCTCTCCACGATTTCTTTAACATTTTTTGTGTCTCACACTTCATGTTTAGCAGCATCAGAAGTTCAGTGTCTGTGTTATTCGACGTGTCTTGCTTAGCTTTCTTCGCAATGATTCTTGCTACACTAACAATGCCTCTGTTTCCCATTCTTCGGTCAGATTTCATGACCTGCCTCATTAGAGGGTCATCTTGATGGCTGACTACATACTTCCCCAACCCGACTATTGCGTTGTGCCAGGAGGCCCCCTATGTATATCAGCTCGAGGGTGGGAAACATGATGCATTGTTAGCAGTTTTCTGGTTTTTCGATCCATGGTGCGAATTTCTTGCTCAGTTCAGTCCACTAGCCCAAAAACTGTATTCGACTACAGGTACCGCCAAACTACCTATTGCAGATATTTTATTCCTGGAATTCAGAGCGGACAGCAGGACCAGTCTCACTCTTCTATAATACTCCCTACAAATTCTCTCTTTCATTCTGTCGTTCGAGATCGTTTCACATTCTTCAGTGCCCAGATATTTGTAAGTTTTACCTGGCACAAGATCTTGAATCACAGTGTGCGTATCAATTTCAATGTTCTCAGACATTGTGAGTTTCCCTCTTTTTAAATTGATTTTTGCACACTTGTCAAGACCAAACTTCATGCAGATGTCATTGCTAAAGTCATTTACGACTGACAGCATTTGGGAGAGAATCGCTTCATTCTTAGCAAACACTTTCAGATCATCCATGTAAAACAAATGTGATACTGGCCTTCATCACCATGGAACTTAAACCCAAAGTCAGCTTGCGACAACTTTCTCGATAGTGGGATCAAACTGATGCAAAACAGCAGAGGGGATAGTGAATCTCCTTGAAAAATACCCCTGTTAATCTGAATACTTCTGGTTTCTACTGCTTCCTTTCCGCTGTGTATTAGTAACCAGGTACTCCACGACTTCATACTAGCCTTGCAAAATTCAATAAGTCTAGGATGAAATCGATAGATCTCCAGGGTCTTCAAAATCCAATCGTGTGGTACACTATCAAAGGCCTTTTGGTAGTCAATCCAAGCCATGCTCAAATTACGTTTGCGTTTCTTTACATCATTCAAGATGACTTTATTCAGTAGCAAGATTTCCTTACAGCCATAAGAGCCTTTACGACATCCTTTTTGATCAGCTGGCATTAGATAATTCTTATCTAGATGTCTGTACATTTTGTCAGCTATGGCTTCAGTGATAACTTTGTACAGTACTGGCAGACAAGTAATTGGCCTGTAGTTCTTCGCCAAAGAGCTGTCTCCCGCTTTGGATAGCAAATATGTGATGTCGCGTGTGAGCCATTCCGGGAGTTCCTTTGGGATTTCTAAAATTTTATTAACAGCCTTTGCTAGATGAGAATGTATTGCTGTTAATTTCTTAATCCAATAAATCTGGATCTTATCAATCCCGGGGGACTTCCAGTTTCCCATTTCTTAATTGCTTGGAAGAGGTCCTCTTCCGAGAATTGGTGAACATCTTCCACTGTTTCTACAAGTTCATCGGCAGCATCAACTTCAGATTGAATCCAAGATGCGTCTTTGTTGTAGGATCTGCTCTCCTCCCAGATTCCTGCCCAAAATGCTTCGACGTCATCTTTTGAAGGAGTAACAGCTTTGCCATTCGGTTTTTGAGTCAGATTGCGATAGAATCTCTTCGCGTCTGTCTCAAACAACCGGTTCTGTACACGGAAATTTATTCTACGTTTGTAACATCTAATTCTTTGAGCCCATGCTTGAATTTTCTCTTTTAGCTTTTCATCTACCAATAGCCTGCTGGTGTCATTTTCAATTTGGTATTTTTGTTCAACATTGAATATTTTTCGTTGAACTTTCGAGGTGTGCGTTGATTTAGAAGATGCCTCAGCTAAGAGTGATATTTCGCGCCGGGTGTCGGCTATCCGTTTCATAATTCTGTTCATCCATGGGGGTACAGAGCTGTTTACTCTGTTTCGCTGTCGGCCGTCGGTGTTCGTGGCTGGCCCCAAAATTATCTGAGATACTAGATATCCAGTTGCATATATGATGTGATTGAGTTCAGTAATATCTAGATCTCTGCCTGGGGTCCTCGACCACCTCATTTAAGTCAGAATTCACTGTTTTCTATCACTCTTTAGCTTTGGCATTTTCGTATATTCTCCTCAACGGTTCGCGAAATTCAAACGGAAGTTGAATAACTCTTTCTATCTCGCGCCGAAGGATATTTCGCATTATGTCCTTATCGTGTAATTCATTGCCAGATGAATTTTCACCACTGACGTGTGTTTCACTGGAAAGAGATGAACCTTCCACGCGATCATCATTTTCAAGTTCTACATGTTCGTCATGTGGATTGTTCGAGCGAAGTACATACTCCGCATTTCTCTCAATGTCAGCAAGTTGTTCTGCTGTGAATTTTCCACTGCTGAGTATGTATCGTCGTTGACTGGCAAGCTTCTTTGAGTCTAGGGTAGGTCTCATATCTGGGTTCCGCTCTCTCCATACCTTGAAAACTTCTATTTCTGAGCCCCCATTTTTCGCTTTTGCATAGTAAAAGCACCACATCACCTCCTTTAATTCATCCCGGGTCCATCTCTGACGATGGCTTCGAGCTACTGCCTGCTCTGGGTCCCTGGGACTAACATCCGTGGGATGGCCAGACGTCGACAAGGTGACATTAGCTCGGTTTCTGAGCAGGTATGGGACATTGGTAGAACAAGGCACGTTAAGATTCATTACATTTCTTGTTCTATCCATTTTGCTCATTGGTTTGAATTGAAGATTCGCAGGACGTAAGTTCGAGTTCACAGATCACATTTAACCCTCGGATTGTTTCCTGCCATCCGTTACTGCGACCCACAGTGGCCTCGGGGCATCCCCCCGCAGGGCCCAGCAAGGTGTCCCTCCGATCGCCAGTCGGCATTACTAAACCCTACGGGATTTTCACTGACTGCTGAAGGCAGCCTCCTTCGCTGGCTAATGCAAGGTTCGGGCCTCCACTCTAATTAGTGGCCTGGTGTGCCAACCCAGTTTCTCTCCTGTACCCTGTATGTGCCGACAACAGGAAGTCCAAAGGTTCATGACTCTTCCCTCTCTACTTACTACCCACTCTACTCAAAATGGAGTACTTCTTCGTTGGATCCCTCACCTTCAACCTATTCAGTAAGGGAGGCCCTACCAGTAGCTAGGCTACCACTGACATAGCTCTCAGGCTCATGGGGGTACTCAAGCTTCACCACCAACTCCAAGGTCGTGTACTCCCTAGGTGGAAATATTATAATAATAACAATAACAACAACGACGACGACGACGACAATCCTTCACACTCCCTGTCTCCATGAAACTGTCTCGACTCCGCGATGGCCACTTTCCCCGAGTTGCAACGGCTGCTCGGGATATTGTCCGTTTAATTCAAAATCACATTTCAGATAGTCTAGTTTTATACTCAAATTAATGTCAAAATACTGACATAAGACTCATTATTTTATTCCTTTTTTCATGATCTGTCCACTCCTGGTGAAAAAAATACACAGTTCCAATTAAAAAATCAAAGATCATAAAATTTCTCGAAAACTAAAAATATTATAGACAGCTTCTCTACGGTATGTTACTTGCCTCATGATTCCGCATTGTTGAGCGACAACTGTATTTCGATATCGTGAACCGTTTAGAAGTTATGGGGGTGGTCAACAGTTGGTGGAACATTCTGTGTATGCCAATATTACACCATTTTTCATCGACATGCCTTCCGAGGCGCCTGAATTCATCTTTCAAAATATGATAGTGCAACATCCGATTATGCGTAGAATGGTGATAAGTACTGTTCTGAATCCCTTTCACTGACAGAAAATTCGTAGAACTAGCCACGAAAAAGGTCTGTAATTATTTTGTAAAGAAAAAATTAGAGGGTAGCATAGTGTCATTTTAGAAGGACAGCAGGCATATCTGGGTTGAGGAGTAAAAGCTTGAGGTGTCATTGAAATTCTAGGAATTTCGGATAATAAAGTCAGGATAAAAAATATGTTAATGATAAGTCAGATTATGTTGAATAATAACACTTAAATCTTTTACAAATATACACGTTCTAAGGATTCATTATTCATTTACAGTTGAAATTGATTTTCTATAACTCGGGAAAAAAACATTTTTTAAATATTTTTATTTTTCTAAAATAATTATTTTCTAAATTCATTTTTTCGTTTTTTTTAAAATTCTGGCCCTCAAGAAAATGTACGCAGATAAATTTCTTTCCCCACACGTCATATACAGTTTTTACTGTTTTTTGACAAATAAATATAATAAAAAAATTTAAAAAAATAAAATTTGAGTAAGTTGTTCTTAGATATGCTTTATTTCTTGTGTAAGTAATGAAGCAACATGTTTTAATATTAAAGTACAAATCATTCTCTATCCTTCAACTGTGGACGTTATTAATATCTGCTTGTAATTTATTTGAATCATTTTTATTTTCAATTGATTTATGATGTTGAGTGGAAGTGTGGAATCAATAATAAAGTTTACCATAATGTCGTAATTAGAAAAGCAGTAACTGTAATCGTAAAAACTATTTGGAGCACGTCAAGGAAGAAATATTTATTATAAATATACAGAAAAAAATACAATGGAAGAGATGGGACGTTCGGTTTTACAAATCAAAGAACATGAAAGGAAAAGTAACTGCAAACGCTAGCAGCATCTGGTGGAGAAACTGTCATCTACTTCCAATCAAATGCTCGAACGTTATTTCGTTATTGCACATTGGAGATAGAGGGCAGCAGCGGTTGGTCATGCCCGCTCATGCCTTTTGAATTGATGTTCTCTCCCCGCGATGTTTCACAATGTGCAACTTGGAAAAACATGAAAACAGAGTTTATTCCGATTGAGCTCAAAATTTTTTTGTATACCATTCTGGATTTCAGTTCTTTCTGTCATATTCAAAATATCGTGGAAATTAGTTTAAATTCTTTTGAATCGTTAACAAAATATTAAATTGGAATTTAACACCCCTTATAAAATAAAAAAATAGGAAACTAGAATTAAAAAATATAATTCTTGAAAAAGGTTTGTCGTACGTAAACTCCTGCAATTTAGGCCCTGTGAACAATGTAGTGATATTAAAATTGTATTGGAATTAAGAATCGTAAAGATATGGTGTTGTGACTAGAGCGATGAAACAGTAGACGGGATAAATTGAGTGGGACAATGATAAACTAGTTTGATATGAATAACGAAATGTTAAATACTTTGATGAAAAAATTAATTACTACGATATACTAATATTTGCAATAATATAACATTATTGCGTCTGTGAGTGAAAGTACTTCAAATGACTTGGAATGAGGTTTTCCGAAAACTAAAATTTTCTGTGAAAAAATCTTGAAATTTTGCATATACAGTAACGTTTAAACACCACTTTCTTAAGAACGGCTCGACATTTTCAATGCAAATTGCCACTGAGTACGAGATTTAACTGTTATTTAATATTCTCTAAGTAACAGTTCATTCTACTATTAGGGAAGCGAAAAAAAGGGAAAAAATTGTAAAAAATGTATTTTGGGCGGCGATAGGTGGCTGCTCGCAAGAATGTGTGGCAAGTCGGAATTGATAGCCCAGATCAAAGAAAACTAATACGAGAAAGTATATGTCATTCTGGGGCACCGCTAGTTATGATATTGACACCGCCTCAAACGAAGTGCAGGAAATTAAAACTTTAAGGTAGTATGTTAGTTCGACCACGGTGAAGAACACCCAAAAATACTTTAAATGAAATAAAAACTCTTCAAGACAGTAAAAAACATATCGGCTTCTACTGGCCTATCTATATCTATATCTATACTAATATATAAAGACAGAACTGCACTGACTTACAACGCGATAATCTCTGAATCTACTGAACCAATACTGATGAAACTTTTATACTAGCTTCCTTTAAAGGTCTGGAGTAACATAGGCTATGATTTACAACCATAAACCTTAACATATTCACAAAATAATTACTTTTCTGGACATTTTTCGACTAGCATTACATTGTAGATTCAAGAATGCATCAATGTTAATAGTTTAGCTTTGCGCCACCTGAGGCGCACTCTTCGTGAAAACTGAGGATGTCTGATAGCTACTGCTCATTTCATCAACAGCCAGAATTATTACGAAATTCGCTGGGGTTTGAATACGGCTATTTACACATGTCCGTGAATGTTAGTTCAGAACGTTTGTGTATCGTTTGAAAGACAGCCGTAACAACAGTGGTAAGGAATTTCAATGTAGATGTATTAAGTAATAATATACAGTATAATGTTGAGTTAGGTTGAGAGAGTAAAAAGTACAATAATATACAATGTAGTTGAGTAAGGTTGAGGAAGTAAAAAGTACAGAATGTATAGTATTGTACAATGTACATAACATAGATATCGTATATTTATAACCTCTTATTTATAAAATTATAAAATAACCTCTTATTTACAGAAATTTGTGAATTCTAAATTGTTGAAAACAATGGTGAAGCGGAAGACGCATTTGTCAAAACATACTAAAAGTGCGAAAAGATGGGCAGAATATAAAAGTTCAGAATCGGCTACACAAAGGCAAGAGCAACTTACTGAAGACGACAATACTACAAGGAGAGAAGTCAATACCAACAATTCCCTAAGAAGCGGCTCAGCTTTTCATTATGACCCCCAATTTGATTATTTGCATAGTTCAGATATTCAGATTGGTCATATGGAAAATGTTTGTATGTTTTGTGGAGCAAAAAATGGGCATTCGAACATAATAGCATGTGTTGTTCTAATGGGAAAGTAAAGTTAAGGCCTTTAGTGGAGCCTCCTGACATTTTGAAAAGCCTGCTACTTGGTGAACATCCATTATCAAAGCATTTCCTACGCCATTTGAGACAATACAACTGTCTTTTTCAGATGACATCTTTTGGCTGTACAGAACCTAAAGAAGGACTTTACATGCCTACATTCAAAATTCAGGGCCAAATTTATCATCGCATTGGTAGTTTACTTCCAACAACGAACCCTGGATTTCTGCAGGTGTATTTCCTTTCTGAAGCAGACCAAATGTCTTTGCGTCAAAATATTGTACCTAATTTAAATCCAGAAATTATACAAATGATACAGAGTTGGTTGCACACACACAATCAGTATATTAAAAGTTTCAAGGCTGCCATAGAACAAGCACCTCCAAATATTCTGGATTACAAAATCCTTATCCGAGCTGACATTATCCCTGTCAATTATCATAGAGGCTGTTTCAACCAACCAACAACAAATGAAGTGGCTATATTACTGGTGGATGAATATAAAGGGCACCGAGATATTGTATTGCACAGTAGAAATGGAAAGTTACAGCGTGTTTCAGAGTTACATCGTGCTTACGACCCTCTTCAGTATCCTCTCATATTTGTTAATGGAGAAGATGGGTATTCTATTAATATTCCACAAGTAATTTCAGGAAGAGCAAACCAAAACCTTTCAAAGAAAATATCTTGCATGCAATACTATTCTTATAGATTTATGGTGAGGGAAGGTACAGTAAATTTTCTGCTAATGTTCCAGCAATTATTGAATCAGTTTGTTGTTGACATGTCTGCTAAAATGATTACAGAAAGACTTGGATATATCAAACAAAATCAAAAAACATTAAGAGCAGAGAACTACATTCATCTTCGAGATGCAATTAACAATGACGCTAACATAAATCCACTAAATATTGGACAGCAGGTCATTTTACCATCTACTTTTACTGGTTCACCAAGGTACCTCCATGAGAAAACCCAGGATGCTATGACATACGTGAGACACCATGGTCGCCCTGATCTTTTTATTACAATGACATGCAACGCCGAATGGCCAGAAATCAGACATGAATTGTATGTGGGACAGAATCCTCATGACAGACATGATATTATTTCACGTGTATTTCATCTGAAATACCAAAACTTGATGAATTTGATCACCAAAAACCACATTTTTGGCGCAACTGTATGCCATATGTCAACAATAGAATGGCAAAAAAGAGGATTGCCCCATGCTCATATTCTGATTTGGCTTCAAAGAAAAATACAACCAGATGAAATTGACTTAATTATTAGTGCTGAGATACCCAATAAAGAAGAAGATCCTCTTCTTTACGAAATTGTTTCCAAACACATGATTCATGGACCATGTGGAGAATACAATTCACGATCGCCATGTATGGTCAATGGTAAATGCAATAAGAGATTCCCACGCTCTTTCACTGTTCATACTCAGTCAGACAATGATGGATATCCATTTTATAGGAGACGTTCGCCTGAAGATGGTGGTCACATTGCAGTTTTGGGTAGACATTCTGATACACAAGTGGATAATCGATGGGTTGTTCCGCATTCACCAGTCCTAAGCAGATGCTTTTCAGCTCATATTAATGTAGAATACTGTCACTCTGTGAAAGCAATCAAATACATTACTAAGTATGTTAACAAAGGTAATGATCGAGCAACTTTTACTGTACAAAATGATTGCAATGAAATTGAAAAGTACATAAATGGTCGCTACTTGAGCACATCGGAAGCCTTCTGGCGAATATTTGAGCTGCCAATTCATGAAAGATACCCAGCTGTAATTCATCTGGCGGTACACTTAGAAAATGGTCAAAGGCTGTATTTCAACCAGCATAATATTCTGCAAGTTTTAGAAAATCCTCCTCAGACAACATTAACTGGCTTTTTCAAACTGTGCCAAGATGATGATTTTGCAAAAACTTTGCTTTATTGTGAAGTGCCCGCATTTTATGTCTGGAGAAATAAAAATTGGCAGAGAAGGAAACGTGGACAACTGGTTGCAGGGCATTTGGGTGTAAGGAAAGATGCTGCTCTTGGAAGAGTTTACACTGTGCATCCAAACTTCACAGAATGCTATTACCTTCGTCTGCTTCTACATCACATTCGTGGTCCAACTTCTTTTGCTATGCTAAAAACAGTGAACAGTATTGTACAGCCTTCTTACCAGACAGCATGTAAGAAACTGGGCCTCATAGAAAATGATGAGCATTGGAAACACACGCTGAGTGATGCTGCACTTACACAGTCACCATCACATATTCGTGAACTATTTGCGATACTATTGGTATTCTGTCAGCCATCTGATCCAAGCAGTTTGTGGTGTGAATTCAAGGAAGTCATGTGTGAGGATATTCTTTTTCAAAAGCGTTTGCATGAAGTCAACCAAGATTTACCATTCTCAGTGGATGTATTCACTGAAGGATTAATTATTCTAGAAGACATTATTGCATCTTTCAGTGATAAGCGACTTCGTCATTTTGGTATTCCTGAGCCAAGCAGACAAAGTTCTGACTATACAAAAGATACATATAGTATGTGTGATGTGCATCGATACCTAAAAGAAAATTTGCCAAAATTAGTTCCTGATCAAAGAACAATCTTCAGCGCAGTTATTGACAGTGTTCAAAATGACAACGGTAACCTGTTCTTCATTGATGCCCCTGGAGGCACCGGTAAAACGTTTGTAATCAATTTACTTATTGATAAATGTAGATCAGAGAGAAAAACTGTCATTGCAGTCGCGTCTTCTGGAATCGCAGCAACATTATTAAAAGGTGGGAGAACAGCACATTCTACCTTTAAATTGCCTTTGAACACAATTTTTATAGAACAAGCAACATGTAATGTTAGTAAGAATAGTTCTATTGCAAAGGTTTTTCGTGATTCAGTATTAATTATCTGGGATGAGTGCACCATGAGCAACAGATGTCACATAGAAGCTGTTGACAGAATGTTACGGGATGTACGATCATCTTCCAAATTAATGGGAGGAGTTACTGTTGTATTTTCTGGTGACTTCCGGCAAACCTTGCCTGTAATTGTTAAAGGCACTAGAGCTGATACAATCAAAGCAAGCTTAAAGACATCCCCAATTTGGCAGAACGTTAAAATAATGACTCTCAGTACAAACATGAGGACTTTGTTAACTGATGACTCAGATTCTGCGCAATTTGCAGCATTGCTTCTCGCAGTTGGAAGCGGTTCAGTTACCAATATCAATAGTCAAAATATATTAGTAGATCATCGGTATGGTCACGTGGTTCACACTATAGATGATTTAATTCAGAAGATATATGAGGATGTGCAAACAATCCTAAATAAGACACACTCATGGTTTTGTGAAAGAGTTATACTGTCTCCAAAAAATGATGTGGTAGATGAAATTAATCATCAAATCCTACAGCGCTTTCAAGCAGAAACAAAAGAATATCGATCATTTGACACTGTTCTGAATGATGACGAGAGTGTTCATTATCCACCAGAATTTTTAAACTCGCTCAACCCAGCAGGTCTTCCACCACATATATTAAATTTGAAAATTGGTACACCTATTATATTGCTTCGTAACCTCAATGCCCCAAAACTTTGTAATGGAACACGACTTCAAATAATTAAGTTTGCCAACAATATTTTACACACCAGAATTCTTACTGGTCCAGCATCTGGTGAAAATGCTCTAATACCCAGAATTCCAATGATTCCGTCTGATTTACCTTTTCAATTTAAAAGGCTGTAGTTTCCCGTTAAACCATGCTTCGCTATTACAATAAATAAAGCTCAAGGACAATCCTTCAAGTTTGTTGGTGTCGATCTTAGAGAAAGCGTCTTCTCTCACGGTCAGCTGTATGTAGCACTCTCCCGTGTTGGGTCAAAAGATAACCAATTCTTGCTTCTTCCAAAAAATAATGAAACTGCCAATGTGGTGTACCCTGAAGCTTTGGTTTAATTTACAAAATGTGTCGTTTTACATAAAACATTCTACAGTGATTCTGTACATTTGTTGTAATTACATTTTCTTCATATGCCAGTTGTCTTCTTTGCAGTTAATTTTGACCCTGTTGAACTTTGTTTTAATATGAGCTAGAGACTAAGTAGTGCAGTGATATGTAATGCAACAATGGTTCTTTACATGTGGAGACTAATAAATGTGTTGTTTTGTATATCAATTTCTCACAATTAATGCAATCATCCATTTTTTGTACAAAAATAAGCAAATATTAATTTATACAAAAATATTTGTCGATGCAAATAAAATATTCTTGGAGTCCTTGGTTTCTATTTTATTATTCAAATTTCAATATCAGTAGTCTCTAGCACTTCTGATGAAGTTAATATTGTTTTGTTAAGTGGTTCAGTACATTGTCAATTTATTGTGTACTAGCAACACATTGCTATCGGGACGGAGACGGACAGATCATGGCAGGAAGGAGTAGAGCGGAGAAGAGATACAATGAAAGATATAGATGTAGGCCCAGCCGCAGGGCATGAAAAGATGGAATTAGTCTTCCTGTCTAATAATATTCTGTAATAATTCCCGGGCAACGCCGGGTATTTCAGCTAGTATATCTATATATCTATATATCTATATATCTATATATCTATATATCTATATATCTATATATCTATATATCTATATATCTATATATCTATATATCTATATATCTATATATCTATATATCTATATATCTATATATCTATATATCTATATATCTATATATCTATATATCTATATATCTATATATCTATATATCTATATATCTATATATCTATATATCTATATATCTATATATCTATATATCTATATATCTATATATCTATATATCTATATATCTATATATCTATATATCTATATATCTATATATCTATATATCTATATATCTATTGTGATATACCAGAATATGATAGATTTTATTTTAATGATGTTAGCTATACATGGGGTAGATAAATGGGGATTCAATACGGCGGTATGCGGACTTAGCAACGTCAGTGCAGAGGTTGGCAAGGTCAACAAACTATACACGGGCCTCTATGACGTCAGGACGCCGGCTAGATGGCTGAAGAACCTAAGATATAATTGGTGCAAAAACGAATGACTGACGGAGGTCGCGGCTACTCGGATTTGTAAGAGACGCACGGGTTGGTTATTCAAGATTAGATAGTCTAATTTTTACCGCCGTGTTTTGGAAAAATAGAAGGATGGACGTCTACCGAGCCATAAAGGGTTCAAGAAGGCATTAAATAGGATATTCTGACTCGGGGTGTCGTGGTGTGAAGATCATACATTCTGACTCGGGGTGTCGTGGAGTGAAGATCGTACATTCTGACTCGGGGTGTCGTGGAGTGAAGATCGTACATTCTGACTCGCGGTGTCGTGGAGTGAAGATCGTACATTCTGACTCGCGGTGTCGTGGAGTGAAGATCGTACATTCTGACTCGCGGTGTCATGGAGTGAAGATCGTACATTCTGACTCTGGGTGCCGTAGCGTAAAGATCGTTAGTAGACCATATAGTGGGAAAGTGAGACTTGTATTTTTCTTGTGAGAGAAGTGATAGTTTGTTGTCGGACTTTGAAATAATTTACCAGAAGTGATTTCGCGGAGGACTTATTCAGATTTTTGGACTCTGCAGTTGGACTTCAATAGTTTACATAACCGGTGGGAGAGACTAGGAACCGGGAGCGTCGGATAAGAACTAACAAATAGTTTAGGCAGTGTGGACTGGACGTGTTAGCAGCGGCGCAAGACCGAAGAAAGAAACGGAACTTGGAATTAACAACGGCCAAGTGAGAAGTGACCACGGAGCGTTGGCATGCAAAAACGGTAAAAAAATACTGCAGTATAAAAGAGATAATTTATTCAAAAAAGGGTCATGACCATCAAATTAATTGTGTTAATTTAAAGTTAAATAAATTGTTGAATTTTGTTTTCATTTGTCAATCATAATTTTTAATTAGTTGGAAGCATAATTATTACATTTCAGATTCCACGCCATACTGTATAGTTGGCAGATCAGGTAATCGGCTATCGAGGCGATAGCGAGTATTTGTATCCGGATCCATCGACCCAAGCTAGCTGGATTTTATATAATTTTGTTAAAATCAGATAGAAAAACTTTGGTAGTAATTCATGTAACCTGTTTCTGGCGCCCAAATCTTAATAAATTTGGAACAGGACATAATTACAGGTACAATCTTGATGAGACGTTGAGAAAGGTATATTTCACTATATATCTATCTACATATCTATATATCTATATATCTATATATCTATATATCTATATATCTATATATCTATATATCTATATATCTATATATCTATATATCTATATATCTATATATCTATATATCTATATATCTATATATCTATATATCTATATATCTATATATCTATATATCTATATATCTATATATCTATATAATCTATATATCTATATATCTATATATCTATATATCTATATATCTATATATCTATATATCTATATATCTATATATCTATATATCTATATATCTATATATCTATATATCTATATATCTATATATCTATATATCTATATATCTATATATCTATATATCTATATATCTATATATCTATATATCTATATATCTATATATCTATATATCTATATATCTATATATCTATATATCTATATATCTATATATCTATATATCTATATATCTATATATCTATATATCTATATATCTATATATCTATATATCTATATATCTATATATCTATATATCTATACTAATATATAAAGACAGAACTGCACTGACTTACAGCGCGATAATCTCTGAATCTACTGAACCAATACTGATGAAACTTTTCTACTATCTACCTTTAAAGGTCTGGAGTAACATAGGCTATGGTTTACAATCGCAAACCTTACTATATTCAGAAAATAATTACTATTCCGGACATTTTCCCCCTGGCTTTACATCACAGATTCTATAGTGGATCAATGTCAATTGTTTAGCTGTGCGCCACCGGAGGATGAGGTCTGAGATCTTCTACTGTTTTCATCAATGTCCAGAATTATTACGAAATTCATTGGGGTTTGAACAACACTATGTAAAGTCCGTGAGTGATCGTTGGTGAATTGTTTGTTTTCAACGTTTGGAACATCTGAACGAAATCCCTACTAATAGTAGTAAAGAACGTCATTGTCCTTAGTCCGTTTGGTACATAAATTGTGGCAAGAAAACATGTGAGTTTTAAAGTATTTAGAGAGTTAAAAGCACGAAAATATACAGTACAAAATATACAGTAATGTAAAATGTTCAATATGTGGATATCTTATACAGGTATCGTACATTTTCTAAACAACCTCTTCTTTTACAGAATTTGTGAAAATGGAATTGTTTGAAGCAATGCCGAAACGAAAGTTACAGTTGTCAAAACAGAATACAAGTGCTCAGAGATGAACAGCCTATTAAAATTCGGAATCGGTTACTCAGAGGCAAGAGCGACTTGCAGAAGAACACGCACCATTGAAAACAATACAGTAAAGAAGAAAGCAAATGTGGTTGAACCAGGGTTTAGGTGGCACGGTTCCTTTCGTTCACTGATCCGGTTCACTAGGGAGGAATCGACTCAGTGAACCGAATCCTTGTTTACTATTCGCGTTGAACATGGTAACGTAATAAATGTCTTTGAAAACACATTCTATTTAAGAAGCGCGTGCTACTTGAACATTCTTTACTACTTAAGCCCCTCATTTTGTGTTACTTATGCTACTCGTCTATTTAGTTAAGCAAGTGCTAGTTATTACATTGCTCTATAAGCCACAGAATATAAATGGGAAAAGTATAACTCACGTATTGGTTGGAATTTTATACATTTATTTTAAGTTATGAAACAAAAATATAAAACAACTACAACATTAATAATAATATAAACGTAGAATTTTAAGAACCTGAAACAAAAAAAGTATTTTTAAAAATAATACAATATAAAATAAAACCAATATCAAATAATATTAATAACTCACTATTAAATAGAATGAAAGATAAATAACGAAGGAAATTGAAGAAAAACGAACAAAAACGAAGAAAAATTTGTTGAAACAGCATAATTTCTATAACAGAAAAACATACTTTTAAAAAGAATACAAACTAAAATTTATAAAAACCAATAAGAAGTAAATACTAATAACTCACTTTTGAATGCAATTGAACAAAAAAATTAATATAAACAGCAACTCAGAAAATATAAACAGAAAAATTAAAGTTGAAAAGTTGAAAAACATCATAATTGCTGTAAAAATAAATTCACAAATTATTTAAAATAAATTCTATTTCACAAACTCATACTACTTAAACTTTTTATTGGGGGGCCCCCAAACCCCCCATTTTAATATGAATAAACCAATTCGTCTGTTTTTTAAACCAATTCTACTTAATATGTTAAGAAAATGTAATTTTAAAAGAAAAAATCCACTCACACAGTCGTTGAAATTACCGCATACAATTTTTTTTAGTATTACCACTACCATAGTAATACTGAAAATTAGTGTAGAGTCTCGGCACGAATTACACCCTCATAACACGAAAAAACGTCAAGCTTGTTTCTGGAAAAAATACCTACTTTTTACGAACTGAAGCTTAAAAAATTAATAATAAAAAATAACTTGTTAAGCTAATAAAATAAATACAAATATTTAAAATCAATTCTATTTCACAAACACATACTACTTACACGTTTATTATTGGGAGACTATCACCTCTCAAATCCTCCATTTTAATACTAAAAACAAACTCGTCTACTTTTTAAAGCAAATATTACATAATATGTTAATCATTAATAAATCCTGCATTTACATCTTCCATCACGGTAGACACACAAAATCTATTAAAAGATGTCTTGAAATACGAAAAAACACGAAATACCACTTTTCTCCTGTACATACGTGACACACACGTCGAGACGCAAGCAATCCCACTTTCTGACACCACTGAATAGCATTTAAACTTCCCGCTCGGCGCAATTCATAAAAAAATCCTGCGTTCACTCCTTCCATCACTGTAGACGTACAAAATCTATTCAAGAGGTCTTGAAATGCTATAAAACACACAATTCCACGAGCAAAATAATTTGTAGTGCGAACAGTTACTAATCGCATTCAATAGTGCCAGTAAATTTTGTTGTTATGGGAACAACTGAAAGTGACATTACTAGAAGGCTTTTTAAAATCTAAAAACATTTCTATACTAATATTTGAGTTCAAACAGCAATGAAATCAGCTTAGAAACAAGTTTAATTCAACAAAAACAAGTGTAGTGAAGTGTAATTTTCAATGTGAAGTGAAGTTGTTTTAAGTGTCGTGATGAAGAAGAAATTTTTCGTAAAATATGAAATTGGTCATTTTTTGTATATTTATGCTTTGACCCATCAAAGCTAATCAACCCGAAGATAATTCACTTATTATTTATCGCCACCTCTGAAGTGAACCGTGGCGGGCGATTCACGAGAGTAAGTGATTCACAAAAGGAACCAAATGAACCGTGCCACCCTAAACCCTGGTTCAACCGCAATTTGAATAATTCTCTAGGAAGCAGGGTAGCTTTTCGTTATGACTCTCGATTTGACTATTTACACATACCTCATGTTCAAATTGGTAAAATGGAAAATATTTGTATGTTTGGTCAACTCTGTTGAACATTTTCTTCAATATGGGCAGTGGACTATTACAGTGGTATGTAATTAAGTAATGGTCCTTTACATATTAAGACTAATCTTTGCTGTTGTTTCGCATGTCAGTTGCGCCCAGTGAATTAATTCATGTATTTTTTCTATAAACTGGCAAAAATTAATTTATCTAAAATATTTAACTCTGATCTAATAACAAAATTCTGGGACTCCTTGGTTTCTATAATTCACATTTCAAAATACATAGTATCTAGCACTTCAAATCAAGTATCGAAGCTAATAGTGTTTTTTTAGGTGGTTCAGTACATTGTCAATTTATTGTGTATATATAATGTTCAGGTTGGTGGATCAGTTTTGCTGTTACGTTGCGATGATATGATGAATTGATTTACTAAGCTAATAAGTTTTATATTACATGTTACTAGCACATAGATCTTTAAATATACATATTTCTTTCATCTTCAAAATATTTCTAGAAACCGGCAATTACATTTCAGCATAGATATTTTCATTTACTTTTATGATTAAAATTCATCAAATACGTTTACGACATCTATATATATTTGTCCGGATCTGTCTACTAGCGTACCCATGCGAGAACTCTGGATGTTTCGTATACTCTGCTTTAAAACTGTCCCCTTCAAGGTCACGAGTTGTCAGCAGATAAATTTTTTAATCTTCCTTTATAAATACTATAGAAGCAAAAAATATAAAAATGAGTTAGTTTTACTATTTGGCAATGTATTGAAAGTGTTGATATAATATATAAAACTTCCGTCCTTTGGCTCTACAGCCTGCTAAAGGCCTTAGCTGACCGGCGGTGACGCAGCCTTTCGGCCACTAATGTTCAAGTGGTTAGCACGAGGACATCCCTTTTACCGTATACACCGCTCTTATTAACCTTAGGATGGCTTTGTCATCGTCACACAGCAGTCGATACTGAGGCATTTCTAAGGAAAGCGCACAGTTCTACCCGGCCGGGAATCGAGCTCGGGGTTGTTTCGTTTTAAAGCGAGCACGCTAGCCAATAAGCCACCGAGGGCGGGATACAAAACCCACAAAGGAATATATGTGAGTCTACAATTTGTACAAGTATTTTTACGAGTATTTGTATTAACAGTTCAGATTGTTTATTGTTTTTTATTTATAAAGTGAGGAATGTTTGGGAGCAGAAACTCCCAATTAGAAAAATGTAAACTTTCTTTAGTGAGAAAGTGAACGAGGCATACCGGAAATTTCCAAATAGGGGGAAAGACATGACAGGGCTAGCTTGGCGGGGCAGAGAAGTAGAGTGGGAGAGAAGTAAGCCCCACTGCACGGCATGAATGAATGGAATTCCTCTTCCTGGCTAAAAATTTACTGTAATAAATGCCTGGGCAACGCCTGGTAGTTCAGCTAGTTGTATAATAAAAAGATTAATTCAAATAAACATCTCCCCAGTTTTTTCAACACATTTTCCTGCATTAGATGCAAACTTCTGAAAAATGTGTAAAGTATTGAAATTCTCTTTCAGCGTCACTACCTCGAAATAACATAACCAGTTATCACTATACAATTTCAATTAATTAAATGTTGCCAACTCATAATATCAGTAAACGTCTCCGCGCATAAGGCTATTGGTGTATTCACTCCGAACAATTGACGCTTACACTCGCTCACCTTGAACGTGAATCTTGTCTTTCTTTCACTTATTACAAAAACAAAGTCGAACTAGTGCTGAACCAGTGACATCAATATATTACATTTAATGACAGTTAAATAGAAGATGATTTATGTTGTTTGAGTATTTGTAATTAAAAAAAAATTCTCTAAATGTATATATTTTTATAAAAATTGATTCCGATAGTATTCGATTGTTTCCAGAAGTATCGATAGTTTTAATAGTATGTCAAAATCGATATTGCCATCGAGGTTTAACGAGCTGTGGAGCAGAGCTTGCCGTGGCCAGGGGCGGTGCCATGATGGCGGACGGAACTCCGTAGGCCAATGTTGTCAGGGTTGATGACACGAACGGGAGTCCAGTGGCACGCGTGCCACGACGAAATCGCCTCTCGACGCAGTTCATAACCCCGCCACCAAAGACAACTCCATTACTATTGTAAAACGACGGGGTTACGTCTACTAATAGTTCCCTTTCCCGGCGCTAGTTGCGCAGAGAAGCTCGTGGTATGCTACGGTGCCACGACGCGTGCTACAGCCATCAGATCTTGACACCACTGCCGTAGGCTGACGCGGTCGTAATTGGATCTCGCGTTTTAGTGGGAAGATACTGCGCTATCGTCTGGTATTTGTCGTGCACTACACTTACGGAACGTATGATCATAACGGTTGTCGCTCCCGGAAACACAAAATAATCAATGAAATTAAGCTGAGGCAATAGTGCCGTGGAAGGTGACATGTGATACGCAGCTCTGTCACGCACTGACTTGATTAGCCCGGCGCCGTACGTCGTTATTGTAAGATGGAAATAATTAAACGCTCGCCACAAGAGATCAATGACCGGCGAGAAAGAAATTAAGAAATTTTGGACGAGAAAGGGTTACAAAAAGAAGAAACTAATTCAAAATATTAATTCATAATATTCTCCCGGCTTTTGTCTTTGATTTCATGTTTTAGGGATGCTGTGCATGTTTATTCAGAGCACATGATGTTCTACTGAAACTTCACAGATGTCGATATCAATGCGTGGTACAGAATTGTTCATAGTCTTCTTATCAAGTTTCAACTGAAAATCTACTTCGGCGTCTCGGGTCGAGCGTTCCAAGTGGCGGTTTTTCAAAATTTAATAAATAGCTAGGTCGAATTCAAACGCTGTCTTGAAAATAATTTTAACGGTCGGCTGCTCTCATCGGTAGATTTCCGTAGTTACGCCGATCTACAGCAGACGAACTATCAGCAACATTACCTTAACAAACGGGCCAAGGACCATGCACAATTCTTATACACATACGCATACATTAATATGCACTTCATTACTACTCATGACAACTGGAAAATGAAAGAAATTTCTTAGAGATCCTTATCACGGTTCTTTAACTATAATATAAGCCATTGGACATCGAATCACACAGCATATCATTGATTATGGCACTGTAACTGTCACTGCAACCTAATCGGTGTGTTCACTGCCAGTCTAAAACTGAAGTTTATGTGAGGCTAGTTCTCAGAGTTCTTGCATATAAGCGCTGTGATCATTGGGTCTCATTTAAGCAATGTCGTGATTGATCGTGATCCATTAAACAGATCTGTGGCCATCTGATTTCTAATCTCAAGCCAGTGATTTGTCGTTTCGTGGTGGAATTGATAAAGTATAGTGCAAACAGTTACGAAAATGGGTAGGAAATATTTTGTAAAATTGTAATAGCTACAGTTGAAGATGTCGTCGTAAGATGTATATCTTACACCGTGCCCCAAACCGATCGTGCGCACCGTACGGACAAGCGAGGAACTAGCCTCAAACTGGCTTCAGAAAATTTTCCCCAAGGTGGCTAGTTGACACACCTATATATTTTACACCATGGTCCCTCCCATATATTTACAAACTTATTGTGTGCGGAGGGATATTTCACGAGGGTCACTCGTGAAATCCCCATGTTGAGGACATTCAAGTTGAGGGAGACAACCTTTAAAGTACAATACGGTACAAAAATAATCGTCACCAATTATAAGGTAATTTTTGCTTTTAGAAATACTTTTATTTAATTAATTTTCTGAAATTTATTGTTAGGTTGGAAAACGAGGGGGCGCAACTGTCCTTAGACATTTTAGGGACAATATTTGATGAAGTTTACATAACAGCTGAGTGAAAAATAGAGACAAACGATCAGTTGTATTTGTACTTTTAATTACAGATTTATTGTGAGGAATCGACCCAGATCGGATGTTCGCACAACGCAGCAAATGCTGTCGGGGAGCTACCGACTGCAACGTACATAACAAACATTAAGGGACTTCCCAAACTCGTACATTAATGAAAGACTAGCTGAACCCGTGCGATTACATCGCACTGAAGGGAAACCTGTAGGACGTTAAAACAGAACATATGAAATGTTGAAACTCCAAAAATTTAGTTTCATTTCATTTGTTGTATATACACAATAAATAAAGAAATGATATAAGTGAGTTCTCCTGTGGCGGATGGTGTGCGCATAACCGCCATCTTGACAGGCAGCGCGCGGAGGGCACGCTAACTATCCAAGCCGCAAAGTTCAAACAACAAAAGTTTCCTAGCATTTTATTAATAACGAAAAGCTTCGTGATTTGCAATATTTAGTGACCTCCATTCCTGATTTTTTTATCTTTTTTTGGTACCTCATTTGTTAAAATCCGTTCACTATGAGCCGAGTAGGAGGGACAACAAATTCACGGTTTTAACGAAAATAATATATATGATGTGGGAATCCCCTCCGTGGACTTGACAAACGGTAAGGGTAACCACTCAGATTGGCGCAATACTCGGTAACGCCCAAGAATAGAAATTCGGGATTGACCTAGCACGTGACCAAAAGGACGAATCAGGACGAATTCACGAGACGCAAACCAACCAAACTAATGAAACTGAACACGTGACGAGGCGGCGGAGATGCACAGGTGGGCTCCCGGAAAGACGCAGGGGCAGACGTGAATAGGGTGCCAGCGGAGGCAGACGAGATCGAGAGAGAAGCTTACGGGGCGCGAAAGGCGTCGGACTTGTCCAGCAGATGTCCGGGTGTAAGACGTGTGACTGGAAGAGACCTAAGAAGTGGGAGAGGGCATATCCGGAGCGAGGCAAAAGACGCGTGTGAGGGAATGGGCATGTGTGACGGGAGCTTAGGAGGTCCTCGTGTAGGATCTGTGATATAGAAACTACAAACGTGCGAGAGGAGAACGCACTTATATGACAACAAACTCGCCAGAAACTGGACTGTGTCCGGAACTGAACCCCTTGATCTCGGTAGTTTGCGGAACCCTCGGCTACGAACGGACTGCGTCGGTGTGAGTCCACGGGAGACGGCGACGAGGCAGCGGAGTACGGAACTGGGGCTCAGCGTGCCCGCAGCCAGCAACGCCCCTAGGGGCAGAGTGTCGACCTAGTGGAGAGTGTCGACCCAATCGGCGCCCCCGGCTTGAATCGTCACCTGACTACTCGAGAACTATGTAGTTGTGCGGATACCGCGTCAATAGTCGTTTTGCCAATAAATGGACGGTGTTATGCATCAACGGGCTAAGCGCCATTTAAAAAAAATGAGATATGGACGCCCGTCAGTTGCATTGAACCATGTTCTAAGTTTACGCAAAATTTTGGCAACAAATCTGTAAAAATAGCCTTATAAAATCTGTAAAAATAATAATAATAATAATAATAATAATAATAATAAAAATCTCTAAAATCGGTAAAAATAGCTATTGAGGGTTAATGAAAATGTAAACGCTATCAGTCACATCAGGGATTTTAAGTTTAGCAACAACCGGCTATAAACCTATATCTTCAAATCCACTGTTCTTAATTTCACATTATGCTGGTAAGCGCCAGATGTTCCTCTCATGTTTATGTAGTTTGGCGCTTCAATGAATGAATTAATTAAATTAGAGTTTTTTGTGCTGAAAATGTAATAAAACGTTTGAACACGATTATCTCAAAACTTGTACTGCATTACATGAAAACTTTTGAAAACCAGGCAAGCCCTTTTGCATCTCCCCATCCAAGCAATCCTGAAAAGACACCCGCCCCGATTCGAGCTCGTCTCGAATCCCAGTGTGGGATTGCGCCCGCTGGCGAGAGCTATCCGGACAAACTGCAATCACTACAAGAGCGCGGGGTCGCTCGCAGGCAGGTCGCCGAGACCGGCGGTCAACAAGACCGCGAATCCCGTAATGTGCGACTCAGAAGTCGGCGGTCACAACTGGCCCCGAACAGGGACACGGAGTCGGCAGTAACAATATTTAAAAGCATTTTTGATGTCTGAAATGAAACGAAATCATTGTTTCTTTATTACAGTAATATATATAAAAAAATCCAGTCATATAGATAATAATTATACATTTGAAATTACTTTCCAATGAATGATTGAGAATTAATTCTTGAATACTAAATTAGTAGTTGCTTTAACATTTTATTATATCTCTTGATATTTATATATAATGCGTTATTCTATAACTGTTAATTATCTATTGTAATTTGTTACTATTTCTAACACAAATGCAAAAAAGGTTAGCCCTAATCCTATAGAAAACGTAATGCAGGGCAAAAGCATTTCTGACAGGCCGAATACTCTCACTGGAGTATTCAAATCAACATGGGTTGTTAGATTTTTAAGGTCTCGCCATATTTTCACGACATCACTTTTTCCTATCATGTCCCATCGTAACTTCAAACCAGCTTCCTCCATTCTGCTCATTATGTTATTGAAAACTTCCGTATATGGTGACGTTTCTGTAGCATGAAAAGTAAATATATCCAAATGAATATGCTCTTTTAGATAATGAAAAGAAGAGAGTAAAATTGGGTCCAGACTTTGCTGTAATTCCAAGAAAGAGCTATCTGCTGCAAATGCGCTAGAACCTTTTCGCAATATTTGGTTTAACACTATTAACGGGTCATTGTTAGGCATTCTAGTCAATTTTTCGTTTAATTCTTTGGACATTTCCGCTTCAAAAAAATCTGGTACGTAGAATTCCCGAAAATAAATATTGTATTTAGATTTTTCCAGATCGGAGAAAGTGTTAATTTCCGGGTAATGCGGAGGGTTTGCAAGTAACTGGAACAAGCTTGCTTGGAATGCACACACTAGAACGATACTGGAGCACAGCAAACCAACCGCTACAGTAATGCGTCGTGATAACCCGTTGACCTGGGATATACCCAACCATGAACTCGACACGAAAACCTGCAAATTGTCAACGAATGCTGACTTTAAAGTATAAGCTGTAGAGAGCAATCGGCTTGTTATCCACAAACAAACAGAAGATAATACATAACTGCAAATTGTGCCTATCCAAACAGGTGCACTAAAACATAAATATATTGCTTTCCAAAATTCTACGACACCAGCTTTTGGTACAATTATGCTAAATGCATTGCTAGTAATAAATGCTGAAAACCTTGAATTACCAATGGTCATATCTTGACCCCACTGACAATAATTAATTGCAAGATCGCATTCTTCGAAGAATATGTTTAAAAATGTTCTCATACATATGCATTGTCCTTTCTTGGCTGGCCACTCGTTTTGTATTATTGAAACCCTGAAGTTTAATTTGTCACTCATTGTTTTCAGTAGAAGAACATTTGCTCCGTATTTTTCTTTCCTGTTGTGTGTAATTACAAATACATTGGGTAGTTCTTCGTAAGCAGATACCCTTAGGACGTATCCGTTCATATTTTTTAGTCTACTTTCGAAAATGTGTGAGAGTGAAGATTTTCTTGTATCTTGTATTATCTGTAGTTTTCCGTAACTGTTAGGCTTTTGAAATGGATTGTACGTCAACGCAATATCGGGGCACTCCTCTCTTTTTAATACGCTCACTACGTTTTGAACACCGTGACGATGCCATAGGCGGAAAAACATAGAAAATGAACTTTTTGTAACTCTACATGATGATACGTATCGATGATAGTTTACTAGCAGAAGCAATTTGGATAATGGATTGACGATAGGGTACGGTTTAAGACGATTCCACCATATTCTAGGCAGCTCGTCTTCCAGATTTGTGGTATTAAGTGGGTGTAATATGAAAGGTTTCCAAAAGTATTGCTGGAAAGTGGAAGGAGAGTCTGCGATGAAAATGTGGGCCTGTCGTCTCGGCACGGGTGAGATTCGGTCAGGCAGGTCTTGCAGATGTTCGAAAGCCACAGTTGTAGGTTGTCGGAGGACGGGGCTCCTGCGCATGAGGAGGACAGGCAGTGGCTGAGCACGGCGATGTAAGGCGCACGTGAGGAGGTCCAGGATGTCCGCATCTGCCTCATCTACAGCGCCAAGGCTCTCCACCGTCACCTGCGTTCGCGAAAAACAATAATACAGAACACATGGGGATTTTTTAATTAGAACTTTAAGAGGGACCGGGGAAAATGAATATTGAAATATTAAAATGAATTTCCTGAAGAATCTAAAAAATATGAATTTTAAGAATTTATACTTCCTCATTATTAATAAATAAAGGTTGGTTCATACGTAGCTGCCATGTTTATAATCAGCGTTGCTACTTTAATGTGACATGTTGTGAGCTTTGGAACTCCAACAACTTTTCAGTACCAATTATCAACACCGCTTGCATATAAAAGTTTCATTTACGGTGAGGTAATCGATAATCTCACTTCTCAACCGAAATCTTTTTTTTTGTTTTGTTTTCAGGATAGTTGTAATTCTTTAGTGTTCTAAAATTTTCATTTTATTTGAAATATATATTTATTATATTTCGAATTATATGAATGTAACTTAAAAATTCGAATTACCCATACTTTTTAAATTAGACCATCTACAATTGCAATAATGGTAATTTCTTTATGGTAATTACAATAATATTTACTTATAATGGTAATTACAATAATGGTAATTTTAAATTTTCTCATTTCGAGAATTATTCGGTGTAAAATTTTCAAGAAACCTTTTTACAGAGAACGAGTGAACAGGTTTAGAGTTATTTTTTGCATGAACACATATTCTTTTGATTAGGTCTGAAATTAAGTACAAGAAGAATTCGTTATTCGAGATGAATCAAGAGTTTCTAGTGTGTACTTTTCCAAAATATATTTAAGAACTGATTAATATGGTTTCCAAATTTCATGAACATTTTTCCCATTTTATATGTGTTGTTGCCTCATTCTAATACGTGCATTATAGACTCAGTGAATGTTTTGACCACAAATAAAACTTTTTTCTGGTTCACAGTTTTGTCTGGCGAGGGTAAACAGTAAGCATTCTTTGACATCTTTGGAAAAGTGAGCACAATCATAGTCGATATTATTTGTAGTTCATTTAAGGTACCAAATTTAATGCTGTACATTACAAAAAAATAGATTATATAAATACTAAATTCTGTCGGCGTGCCGTAGTGATCTTGTACCGAGGGTTCGCTGGTTCAAGTCCCGCCTCGGGCATGATTGAATGTGTTCGTCATTTCACCCCCTTTCATCACCATATCGTTTCATCCTCATACCATAACTTCGAATCCATTAGTGGTCACTAATGACCTAGGGACATTAAAATAACAACGACAAAAAATACTAAATTGTATCCGGAAAAATTAATTTTCAAATAATTTCGAAAATTCTTTAGTAATGGATTCAGAATAGAAATAAAAACTTAACAAACCGCCTTTCTGAATGTAATACTCGTACATATTGAACATCAAGGATTGCCATTTTACCTGGGGCTCGCTGTCTAGCAACCATTCCGTAATTTCCTGGAGAGACGATGGTACCTGGAAACTGTCTCCCATTAGTTCTCTTGTTCCTTTTGCAGACAATTCTCTCATATGCATTCCAAAGAAAATAACTGCTCCGACCACTGCTGCTCCCACGATCATTTTAGGTTTTTTCTTTTCCTGTACTGACCACACGAATGTTCGGTATGTGTCGACAAAACCTCTTTGTGAATATGGGTGTTCTGCTTTTTCACAAATCGATACGCTGCATATTACATCTGTGAAACCAGTATGGTATACATAGGTTCATGGTAGACATCCATGAAAAATGTCTTAATTTCACTGGTTTTGTCATGTGGTTATTAGGGCTCGAATGTTTATGACAAGTCATATTCTTCCTTCGTGTTTCTTCCATGGAAAATATATGTTAAGCATGATTTTATCTACATTGACTAACATTATGCAATTCTTAACGTGTTATATACTTGTAACATCTTAACGTTCGTAACGTGTTTCTTAACGTGTATCTAATGTAATTCTTCACGTGTCATCTCAACGTGTCATTTTGACTTTTGTAAAGCCTATTGTCGTTTTCCTTTAGTGTTTCATATTATGGTCATAATTTTTCATGAATTTTCGTATTTTGTCTCATTTGCATATTTGTTATTCCATTTTCGCATATTTTCTTGCAATCGTCTCAAAGAGATTTCAGAGTTCTAATTGTTGTCTAATTTCTTACAATTGTATCTAGTTGGTCTGTCTTTCCTATAAATATATACGAATGTGAATTGGGGGTAAGGTATATAGGAGAAAAATAAAACGTAGAAAGCACCAGATGCGAAGGAAGAAGTGGTTTAACCTTGTCAGATTTTGTGCAAAGGTCAAGTGCTTCTATAAATAACTTTAGCAGGCAGATTTGTCGTCATAGATCGCCAAAGGAGAAGGGGTGAATTGTAAGTGTAATAGATTTTAAAAGTATATTTTCAATATAATGATTATTTAAATACCGTCAAGATTTTGATGGCTTCGCAAATGCCTCGTTCGTTGGTGCATGAAATGCAACCAAAAAAGTTCAAAGTCGTATTTATGGACATATTTGTGTATTTTTTCGGTCATAAATGCTCGCATATTTCTAACATGTTTAGGTCAATTTTTAGGCCATAAACATCCGGGCCCTAGTTGTCAGTTTAGACTGATTTGAATATGTACCTCGATGAAGACAAAACATTTTGTGGGCAAAGCTTTATTTGAATTTGAATTGGCAAATCAATAATAATAAATCATGTTTCGCAATCATCTGTCCGTCCACCCCTCCGTGAAGAGGATATTTACATTTGTATTCTACACAGCAATATGACAAGGCCAAGAATTGTTCGCAATTCGCAGTTGATTGAATGTTAAATTTTAAAAATTAATTGCTATAAAAAAGAATGCGTTTATATGTGAAATATTGTTCTTTGTATTTTTACTTATGAATGTGCTGTATTATTGTGGTTCAAGGAAAGGGAATAATATTTCAGTAGTGTTGGTATTGTATTCAATGTGTTATGTGTTAGCCTGTGGAAGCAGCGGTGAAGTAAGGTAGTAATTTGTGATGGAGAAATAAAAGGAGTTTCACCGGTAGTTGCGGCAGCAATGACCAATTTTGAAAAAATTGGTGTTTAATTTCAGTTGTGAGCAAGAGGAGAACAAAAATCTACGTTTTCCTACTCCCATTGTATAATACTGTCATTTGATGGCTGCAACCCGTTGCATTATGATAAGTAATTACTATACAGATTTCATTGTGTTACAGGTTCTTGACTTAACACAGAGAAACTTACAAACCAAGTATTGGCACTTCATTAATCATTGAGAATCGTTGTAGTAAATGTTTCGTTCGAGCGTGTGCATTTAATGTCATTTAATGCTTCTCAGTTTTAATTTATTTTATTATTAGTATTTTTTACGTGAAATATCATTTGAAATAAACTGGATCTTAATTTCACTTTGATTCTATTTGCCTAGCACAGTGGCAGTTATTGGAGAGACCATTTGAGTGACGTTAAGATATGAACGCAAGTAATTTGTGTTTTTGTATGTTGCTGCCGTACGGTTGTCATTAAAAACCGGCCAATTCTGTAGTTTAAAATGTCTAGTGAAAGGTGGTTCTTTCTGGTGGTGTTGACATTTCCAGAAAAAAGAGAAAATACGAAAATGGTGATGTCGGAAAATTATGCCCGCAACTTCTTTACTTCCTCGTAAGTGATCTGGTAAAACAAAGCCACCTGCCACCTGGGGGTAGGCTACAGAGGTGTCCGCTAGGTGGCCTTGGCTGAATCCAGCATGTCGACTGACACGAAACGATTCAATGGAGAAGTTTAACTTACAAAAGTTTCCATACGTTGTAGGAACATTACGCTATGAAACTCGATGTAATGGGTATTAATAAACTCGTATATAGTTGACGATACTCGCTCGTTCCTCGCTCATATCGCAATATCACACTCGTGTATTAATACCAATGATTACATCATTGTTTTGTAATGTACTAATCCAATTACCAAACCGATGATAGGGTTCCCGTTTCTCGTATGAGGCGGCCTCGCGAACTCACACCCAAAAACAAATTTACCGAAAACGGCGGATTAGTTCTAAGGCGTAGTGAAATATTGTGATTTATAAATTAATATCAGACAGTATCACCTGGTAGTACATATTAATTTTGTGAATTAAATAGAATTCTTACAATTCGCTGCCAAGCGTGTGGCAAAATACAATCAAAAGTATTGACATTATTATTATTATTATTATTATTATTATTATTATTATTATTATTATTCCTTTATATCACGACTAATGATGTTATGTGTCGGCTGAATATCAAATCTACTCCAGGTTGCAACCAGCTACCTAAGGAGCAGATCTAGGGACTGTCGGTGCCTCTACAGTACTTTGCGCAAAATGTGGGCTGTTCCAAATAAAGCGATTTCTTGCATTTCCCAGTCCCATTTATTATATTAATTATATTATGGCTATTGCGATCGGTTACAGTAGATGTCGGAGCACACTACATAATAATGTAACAAATAATATTAATTACAATATTTCTGGGGGGACAGCGGAGCGAATACGGCTCCTTAAAATTTTAAAAAGCACGTCTGTAAAATAATTGAGCAGTAACATTCATCAGCTTCATTCCGGCACAAATCGAAGACAACAATCAAACAGCCACAGCGATTCCGAGAAATCGTAATCGCTGTCATATAAAATTACAAAATCAAATCAATAATGCGTTTAAAATAAATTCACCAGGTTCAAAATTCACCAAATTCAAAATCTCAATTAAAACATTCGCTAAATTTATAAAACTCGAACGTTTTCATTTTAATCATTAAAGCTCAATTTCCAATGACACACGCTCATTGGCTGCGAGTTTTTCTCCGTGCGTCACCCGACGCATCCGGAGCTCAGTCTTGTGTGAGCCTCCTGGCAGTAAGCCTCGTGAATGCAAGCCTCGTGAACGTTGTTTTCGACATGTGCTACAAGTTCAGTTAAAAGTGCAGTCTGGTCTGAGCCTCGAGGCAGCAAGCCTCGTGAACGTTGTTTTCGACACGTGCTACGTATTCAGTTTAAAGTGCAGTCTGCTCTCAGCCTCGTGACAGCAAGCCTCGTGAATGCAATGCTCGTAGAACGTCGTTTTCGACATGTGCTACATGTTCAGTTTAAGGTCTAGTCTGTGAAATGCTCGCAGAACGTTGTTTTGACACGTGCTACGTGTTCAGTTCAAAGTGCAGCGTTTAGCAACAGTAAGCTGCAATCTCTTCATACGAGCCTCTCCCTTGTGTTTGCCTAACGCGAGGGGAATCCATCAAGGCTGCTTGAAATGCTGCCTGTGCCACGTGTTATGTGATGGTGTTTCTGGCGAGTGCCAGACTATGACAGTTTCTTCATGGCGAGCCTTTCTGCCTCGTGTCCACTGACGCGAGCGGAAGAAAATGTCCGCATGTGTAACTGTGCAAATGTTAATCAAACAATGTATCTCTTACTTGCCTATTATGCTTGAATTTAATATATGTGTTTTATGTCACTCACAAATTTACTTTCCTTAAAGTACAATAGCAGTAATCACAGACAACAGATGCAACCTGTCCAAAGCTGGTCCTTCGAATCCCTCTAAATAAGTTGAACTATTGAAGATGTTGGGGGAAGGAGAACAGGATATTCCCGGAATACAAAAAAAAGGGTCCGCTGCTCTCTCTCTCTCTCACAACCTCATTCCCCCACAGTAGACAACGTGTGGTTTCTCATTGAACAGTAACCATAAGTTAGATATTACTGCAACTAAAATTAAATCATCGTGTCAATAGAAATTTCTCTAAATATGGTAATCCACAATATATTCTGCAGGCTTAGCTAATTTGGAAAAGAATTCCTTTCAATGAATGGGGAAATGAAATTTGTTAATATTAATTAAACCAGAATTGTTGATATAAAACGAATACTGTTAAAGGTCATTCATTTACAGGAATTCAGAGTTGTTAATGACATTATTGCCCCCGTATTCACCATGAAGGTCAATTTTACGTACACATCGGGTTCCAGAAGATAAGTAGAAAGTAGATACAGTGTGCTCAGTGTTGAGCAGTTAGATGAAGAGGATTTTGCCCAAGATTGATAACTTGGCTGAAACATTAGAAGTATGTGAGAATCAATGTAATTATAATGATTTTTTATCTTTACAGTTAGCAAGAGAAAATGTATGTAAGTCTGTAGAAAAAAGTAGTTTCTTATTTTATACATTTTGAATATCGCAATTTGTAATCGCTTATATTTACAATCAAATTAATTATTCCTTGGTTATTAATTTATTGGGATTTTAATTGGTATGATTACCATTAGATTTTCAATGCATTTATTATAATTTCATGGCCCATTAAACTAAACATGGTGGCTAACATTCGTAACAATCGCACCCTTTGACTAGATAGCCGGTTTACTGCAATTGAATGATTTATTTAAGAAAACAGTCAAGCAACAAATTGTTGATTTTGACTAAATCAAAGAAAACTTCCCAGCAACCTTAATTTTTTTTAGAAAATTGATATTTTTCCTATGAAAGTTATCTATTTATGTAACTGCTTGATGTACACAAAACGTTTTGTTACCTATATTGACAAATGTAAAGAAGTATTAAAAAGTTTGCACTTGTTTGGTTTCTGAAGTAAACAACCATCACTATTGTAAATTTCGTTAGAAATAGTATAATTTCATTGGGGACATCAAAAGTCAAATGAAAAATGAACCTTTTAAAGAGTTTAATATCATTGTCATTGATTAATATTTGTCCTGGAATGACTATTCATCATCACACACTTGATCTACAGCGTATTCTGCGTCGGTTGGAGGCTATTGAATAATATCCTCAATAAACTCTACATATCCAACCAAGTAGAATTTTAGAGCTTGTAAATCTTTTATCTTTTTCACATTTATTGGGACCTTCAACATTCATGGAAACATCTTCATGTCTTGTGGGATTATATTGTGAATACTGAAACACATTGCGACGC